>JBAMJV010012361.1:0-27224 GCA_037951105.1 Echinarachnius parma | reverse complement strand
AAAGTTGTCGTTTTCTAGTTATCAAACAATTGATAGAACTTATCACAGAGGCTCATAGCCTGCACCAACAATGATGTCATCAGGCCATGTTGAGCCTAAAGTCGTCGTTTTCTAGTTATCAAACAATTGATAGAACTTATCACAGAGGCTCATAGCCTGCACCAACAATGATGTCATCAGGCCATGTATTGATATTGTAACGAGCTTATTTCCCCCGGGGTCCCTTCTTCATTTACCGAGCGGCCTTTTTGGTTTATGAGGCCCCGAAACACAGCATCAGCCACCGAGTTCTCACGGACAGTGAAGCACCACTCATTCACGCTACTCTAATAATAACGAAACATGTACAAATTATCATATCAGGTGTACTTGCCTTTATTTCTTCAAACTACACACGGTCATTCATGCCGTCTTCCACCTATCCCTCTCCTTTCCGTCCTTCTTTCCTCCTCCCCAAAACGTACATCCTACTCTCGTTACGTCCAAATCACAACTCCTTTCCCGATCTATCTAACTCTGCCTCCCTCCGCCCTCTACGACCAATCCATTCCGTTACATTGCCCCCTCCTTAATTTAAAACGTCCTCGTTTTAAGAACACATCAAGCAACTAACAACTTGGAGTAACATTAACAATAAAAAAAATGCATGTAACAAAACATTTAACTCTTGAAAAACAAAACTTATGAAAACATGAAAATATACAGAGTCTGTTTGTTTGTTGATTACACGAAGAATGTCTTTGAATTTTTATCTGCGATTAAAACGAATTAACACTGGCTGACGACATCTGTGATCGCTGAGACCTGATGCTGACTTCATGGAATCTTGGCACCCCTCACAGCTGCCGATGGTCTCCTTCACTCAACGACACGCTGATCCTGAGGACGGTGGTCCAGCCTCATGCGTGGCCATACAGATCCAGCTCGCCGCAGATCCGGTCGTCCTTATCTGTCAAAACTTGCTTCGGACATCTGGAAATTGAATCGCCTTCATTCGTAGTCTATTTCAATCTCGATTAGGTGAATGATTCAGTTCGTTTCACGTGAAAAAGGATTACATGTAAGTTCAACAAAAATCATCGGTCGATTTCTGATTAACATCAACTAATCTCGTCAATAGTGTCTAAAATCTCACTAAGACGAACGGGGTGGAACAGAACTCTAAGACGCATCAAATCCTGCCATTACATCGACCTTGAACTCCTTTCTGGTCTCCTCTTTCATCACAAGAATGCCCCCTTGAAAGGTCTGCCTGGTCGTCGTCTCCGTCACGCTCTGGATCCTCCCAATCATGGCTCGTGTAAACTGCTCACCCGACATGGGAGCACCTACAACATCATCTGTGACGCTATGTACCTTCGTCGGCCCTCCGCTCTCTTCCGCCTCTCTCACCACGTCGGCACTATGTCGCAAGAAGATGGCGCCGTACTTCCTCTCCCTCGTCTCTTGGAAAACTTGCTCTGCTCCATTATACGAGGTCTGGGAGGAAAATTCACCAACCTCTACCCTCTGGTTGCGCAAAAGCCTCTTTACATCTAGGGGCGGAATCGGACGACCCACTTTGACTCTCCTGACGTCCAAGACTGTACCTCGAAGATCACCTACCGGCGACTCCGCAACTGCAGATTCCTCTGATTCAGAACTGTTGACCTGCTGCTGTCTGATCATGGCGAGTGGCTTACCAGCCAGTCTTCTTGAAGGACTGCTTTTCCTCCCCTCCACTTCGTCCCTGGTGCGAGGAGAGACGACAACCTGGAGCAGCTCTTGGGGGGACTCATCGACTTCAAGCTCTGCCTGGACAACTTGTTTATTCCTGTCCTCACCCTTCTTCTCCTCTCTCCGGTTAGGCAAAGGCGACTTTGACGGGCTCCTACTGAATCGTCTACGGCGATGATCAGACCCGCTCTGCCTTGCCAGGTCTCTTCCTCGAGACTGACTCCGTCCCCGGTTCTGGAAATGCTCAGTGGGATGTCTGTCTCTAATATGTGCCATGAGATTGTCTTTCCTGTTGTACACCCTCCCGCATTGGCGGCAAGCAAAATGTTGACCCCTTCGGTGTTCGACATCAATGTGTCTATTAAGACTCCTTTTGTGCGCAAAATACCTCCCGCACGTGAAGCACTTGAGTGTCCTCTCGGAGTCCCCTCCCATGTTGATCCCTCAGCACGAACACGATCTGTGCATGTAAACAAAAAGCGGTATAACTGAAGTTATTACTCATCTATGATTTCAATACAAATTTGAAGCTTTATCCATAAGTTCAGCAAAATAATCACATAATCATGTCAATGCAATCACGCTAAATCAAATCTCATATAGAAGTCGGTTTGGTGCTTTCTTTGTCCGCGGTGGATTTCGTCGAGGAGCTGGAACTGGTCTTCTTGGTGCTGGGACTGGGCTTTGCAACAACTCCACTTCTGCTTGGTCTTGCGTCTGCTCAGCTGCTGTCAATGCCTGGACTACATTAACATCTTCCAGCTGATCCTCTACTTGTGATTCTCCAATCTCCTCCACTGCGTGGTCTATTTGCTGACTTGTAGGTTCCTCAATCCACGAGGCAATGGGTTCACCTAGATAGGGCTTTAACCTGTCAGCATGAACAACCATCTTCTTTCCATGGTTCTTTGCCTGTATCCTGTAGACGACATCAGACAATTGATGAATGATGAGGAAAGGCCCTTGCCAACGGCGTTGCAATTTCGGAGACAACCCTTTTGTCCGAGCCTTGTTGTAGCACCACACAAATTGCCCGACTGTCAATTTAGGTGCATTTGCTTTCCCGTCGTAGATCTTCTTCTGCCTCCTAGAACTGTCTGACGTGTTCTTCCTTGCACGTTCGTGCGCCAGCCTCATCTTGTCCCGTAGGTGTTCTGCATAATCCGTTTCCAGACCGCGATCCAGCTCCTGATCATCCCTACACAAGTCAGTGGAAAGGTCTATCGGCAGGTGTACCTCTCTCCCTAGCATCAACAAGTTAGGTGTCTCGCCGGTAGACTCCTGAGGGGATGAACGGTAGGCGAAGAGAGCGAGGGGTAACTTCTCATCCCAATCTCTTTGGCGTCTGGTCGGTTCGATGGCCATTGACACGATCGTGATCAGTGTACGATTGAACCGCTCGATGAGTCCATCGGACTTAGGGTTGTACGGCGTCGTCCGTGTCTTCTCTATTCCCAAAACGCTGCACATCTCTTTGAAAACCGCGGATTCAAAGTTTCGGCCTTGGTCCGAATGCAAGACTGTTGGCACTCCAAATCGACAAACAAACTGGTTCACAAACTCAGTCGCCACAGTTGTTGCTTTCTGGTCGGGTATCGCATAGGCTTCCATCCATCGGGTGAAGTAATCTCCAACAACCATTATGTACCGGTTCCCTCGCTCCGACTCTGGAAAGGGGCCCATGATGTCTAAAGCGACTCTTTCCATCGGCATGCCGACCTGGTGCTGCTGCAAGGGCGCCCTCCTGGTCTTATTAGGCGATTTCTTGGAAGCACACACGTTGCATTGACGTACTGTGGACCGAACATCTGTGTCCATTCCATGCCAGTAGAATCGCTGGCGAACTTTTGCCGTTGTTCTACGCATTCCGAGATGTCCCCCTGAAGGCCCGCCATGTATTTCTTGAATCATCTTTTTCCTGAAGTCCTGAGGCAACACGACATGCCACTCAATCTGATCGCCCCTGTTTGACTCCCATCTTCTACAAAGGACACCGTTTCTGATTTCGAGTTGATCCCAGCATCGCCAATACGCCTTCTTCGCAGCTGAAGAGGGAGACATTGCATTCCAGTTGGGACGGTCCTCTCCTTTCTCCTTCGTCTCTATGACCCAACTCATGGAACTGTCGTCTAGTTGTCTGGATCTCATGTCCGCCGAGGTGATCGATGGCTCCAGGGTCACGGCGTTCACTTTTACTCCGTCGTCCATGTGAACTTCTGCGGTCTCCTGTTGCTCTTCTAGAGGTGGGCTTTGCCGCTCCTGAATTCTCGGTTCTTCTACTCCACACTGCTTGCAGTCACCACATGGCCTTCTTGACAGGCTGTCAGCGTTGGAATGAGATCGACCAGCCCTGTGCACTATCTCTATGTCATACTCTGCTATGACCTGAAGCCATCGTGCCATCTGCGCCTGCGGGTCACGGAAGTTCAGCAGCCATCTCAAGGCACCATGGTCGGTTCTGACAGTAATCTTACTTCCGTACAAATACTGTCTGAAATGCTTGAGGAAGACAACAACTGCCAAGAGTTCGCGTCTTGTTACACAGTAGTTTCTTTCGGGTTTGGATAGAGCTCTGCTGGCATATGCGATGACTCGCTCCTTCCCTCCTACTTCTTGAGAGAGTACCGCACCAATGCCCACGTTGCTCGCATCAGTGTCTAGTATGTATGACTTCTCTGGGTCTGGGTATGCCAGGACTGGTGCCGTCATGAGACGTTTCTTCAACTCGGAGAAAGCACAGTCACACGCGCTAGTCCACTTGAATTCCCTGCTCTTTTCGGTGAGCTGGTGAAGAGGACGTGCAATGTTGGCAAAACCACCAATGAAGCGCCTGTAGTATGACGCTAATCCCAGGAAGCTTTGGACTTCTTTAACAGAAGTTGGGACTGGCCAATCTTCTACTACTTGGATCTTTTCAGGATCAGTAGAGATGCCATCGGGTGACACTATGTGGCCAAGATACAAGACACTCCTTTTGAAGAGATGGCACTTTCTGGGTTTCAGCTTCAACCCGGCATCCCGGAGGCGCTGAAAAACTGTCTCTAGTCTTGCCAGCTCTTCATCTACCGTCTTCGCAAACACGATCACATCGTCGAGGTACACTAGTAGAATTCTCCAGTGCAACCCTGCAAGAACACGCTCCATAAGACGTTCGAATGTCGACGGCGCGTTACAGAGCCCGAAGGGCATGACCCGCCAGGAGTAGAGGCCCCCACGGACCACAAATGCCGACTTCTGCTGGGCATCCTCATCTAGCTCGACCTGCCAATATCCCGATGCGAGGTCTAGCGTCGAGAACCATTCTGATCCAGCAAGGGTGTCCAGTGTTTCATCAATACGGGGTATCGGAAATGCATCTTTCACTGTCACGTTGTTGAGTCGCCTATAGTCAATGCAAAATCTTTTCGATCCGTCCTTTTTGCGAACTAACACGACGTTTGAAGCCCACGGGCTTTCTGTTGGCACTATGCTTCCAGCTTGAAGCATGTCTTGTACCTGGGAGTCAATCTCTTGCTGTTCCTTCGGTGGGAATCTTCTTGGTCTCTCTTTTATCGGCGACGCATTCCCCGTGTTGATGCCATGTCGAACCATGTTGGTCCGGCCAATATCTGTGTCGGATTTCGCAAATACGTCTTGGTTCTTGCGTAGAAGTTGGGCAATGTTGTGGTGAAAGCTGATGGGTACCTCTGTCTTGCTCCGCTCGAACAAATCAACCAAATGTGGAGGGACATCACCCGTATCTTCATCGTTGAATGTGAGACTAGGCATGTCTTCAACATCAGCCTTTTTCACCGGGGTAAAGTACCCTGCCATCGTACCTCGCTTGATAGTGCAATCCCTGTCTCCGGGGTTGAACACTCGAATAGGTACTGTGTTGTCTGTAGATTCTGCCAAAATTCGTGCAACCATCACCCCTTTTCTTCCTACTTCATTTTCCTCTGCAGGTTCTAGGATCCCGAGACCCGCTTCACTAGGATTCCCCTTGATCAATCCTGGGATCAATGCTTCATGACCCGGTGGAATCTTAGTAGTCTCCTCTACCACCACCCTGAAGCATAATCCTTCTCCCAGCTTGTCACTGCATTTGATTTTCTCTCCGTTCAAGTCCAGTTGCATTTGCTGTAGATCGATCTTCGCTTGTGTTGCTATCAGAAAATCCATTCCAAGGATCCCTTCTGCTGAGCCAGTATTACCAAATACGACTCGAGTTGAACAAACCGTTCTGCCAACTTTCAAGTCTAGCCAGGAGCTGCCCATTGTCTCCATGCTGCTTCCATCAGCATTACAAACGTTTGTTCCATACCCTGTCAATTCTGGCTTTTTCTCGTTGGGAATTCGGTGGTATACTGTGGTAGAAAGAATCGTATCTGTTGCTCCCGTATCTACTAAAAGCATGGTCTTGATTCCCCTAATCTCAACTTCAACGTAAAGTCCACTCTGGGCACATCCCATAGACACATGATGTCTTTCCTGATCAGGTCGTCCTCTGTGGTTGCTCTCTACTGTTGGTCCTTTCCGGTTTTGCCCTTGTTTTCTCGTGGCCTTCCCTCGGGCTGCAGAGTCGGCTCGTGCTCGTTTCCCGACGGATCTTGTTCTTTCTTCTGAGGGCAATTCCGAGCGATATGTCCCCTTTCGCCGCAATTGTAGCACTTCGGACCTTGATCACGTGCTCGGTTTTTCCCCATTTCTACCTTGTTGCCACGTTCTTCAAGTTTGAGCTTCATCTCTCTTAACTCCTTCCATATTTCGGTGAGAGGTGACTGCTGCTCCTCTGTTGATCTGGCTAGTTTGCGGTGGATCCTGCTCCTTCCACTACGTTGGTCTTCAAGGCGGAAAAAGTTGTCCGTGGTCATAGCAGCTTGTATTGCCTCGTCCATCGTGGTTGGCTTCGATCTGAAGATGCCCTCTCTGATTTCCTGCTCCTCGATTGATTCTGCAAAGTGTGTACGCGCCAAACGATCGCGTGCCTCTTCTGGTAGTTCTGGGTATGCTAATTCAGACAATTCTCGAACAGCCTGACCCAACTCCTGAAGAGTCTCCTGAGGTCCTTGCCGCCTTGAACGCAATTCGAGGAGGTAGTTTTCAGCCATCTGCCCTGGGCCGAACCTTTTCTCGAGTAGATGAACAAGTTCCTGGTACATGATCTTTGAAAGTTGTCTCTGGCTCCCCATGATTTTGATTGCTGCTCCCCTAAGGCTAGCAGCAAGGAAAACCTTGGCCTCGTCGTCGTTCCAACCGTTCGCCAACTTGCATGCCCTGAAGTGCTGGATGTAGTCGATCCATGGATTCTTCCCGTCGAACTTATCTGGCACGATGCTGGGTCGGGAAACATGCGTCATTCCCGATTCTGCTTCTCCATTCCCTCCTCGAAGAATCCGTGTTTGAGAAAATCCATGACTCAATTCCTGTCTTGTCATCTTTGGTTCTTTTCTCACATACTCCTGTTCCCACGCACTTTCTTCTCGACCAACCCTTGTAGCTGATTCTCGGGGCCACTTGTATCCACTTGTTTCTCTTTGCAAGTGTTGCCTTGACGTTGATGTACCTTGGGGTTGTGCCTCTCCATACATCCTGCTTGGAAACTCAGCATTATCCATCTCTCCACTCTTTCCAAATGTTTGGGCAGGCGGCTCCAAACTCATTGGAGATGGTACTTCGAACTTTTCCCAATCAGCCGCTTCTTCGTCCCTCCGTCCATGTGTTGCAGTAGCTGATTGCAATTTCAACCGAAGGAGCCGATTTTGCTCTATCAACAGCCTGTTCTGTACTTCGGAGTGTTTGAGGTACTCATGACTCTCCTGCAGTTCAGCTGCCAGATTTCCTAGCTCCTCATCCAAAGGCAGACTAGTTGCCATACTGGTGCAGGCACACAGTGATACAACAGCTCTCAATTGTGTGCTGTGTAGCTAGGCAAATGTGTTGTGTGTAGGTGCTACGCTGGTCCAAACACGAGGAGTATAGGCGCTATACGTCCCCTATACGTAGTTGAAAGCATGTGCAGTATAGGCGTTATGTAGGTGAAACATGTGGAGCCTATATATGTGATACGTTGGTAGGTGAAGGCGTCTTGACGTAGGCACACTGTCTGGTAGGTGTAGGCGTATAGGTGAACTAGTAGATGGACTAGTAGGTGTAGGCGCAGGTAACCTTGTAGGTGTAGGCGTAGGCGTAGGTGTAGGCGTAGGAGTAGGCGTAGGCGTAGGCGAAGGCGTAGGCGTAGGTGTAGGCGTAGGTGTAGGCGTAGGCGTAGGTGTAGGCGTAGGTGTAGATTGCATGTGTAGGCCTAGGCGAACTTCTTTTCACAGTAATCACGAAATGTTGCTTCCTGCTTCAGCATGTCCATGCCGCACGCTGCCACCAATGTAACGAGCTTATTTCCCCCGGGGTCCCTTCTTCATTTACCGAGCGGCCTTTTTGGTTTATGAGGCCCCGAAACACAGCATCAGCCACCGAGTTCTCACGGACAGTGAAGCACCACTCATTCACGCTACTCTAATAATAACGAAACATGTACAAATTATCATATCAGGTGTACTTGCCTTTATTTCTTCAAACTACACACGGTCATTCATGCCGTCTTCCACCTATCCCTCTCCTTTCCGTCCTTCTTTCCTCCTCCCCAAAACGTACGTCCTACTCTCGTTACGTCCAAATCACAACTCCTTTCCCGATCTATCTAACTCTGCCTCCCTCCGCCCTCTACGACCAATCCATTCCGTTACAATATTATCAATTTATTTAGGTGTGGCAAGCAAGCAAGCAAGCCTAGAGTTGTTGTTGTTGCAAGGTTGACCAATATAACATTTGACAGAGGCCCAAAGCTTTGATTTCTTCATAATCTATGGAATTGTTTCATCGGGTGTGGCAAGTGGGTAAGCAAGGATATCTACAGGAACATCAACTTACAAGGCCGTACTTTGATGTCGAGCCTAAAGTCGTCTTATTCTAGTTACTAAACAATATAACTTATCACAGAGGCCTAAAGCCGCTCTGTGGCAGCTTGTATGGGTCTTTGATATTACTTATTGATTTATTTGTTTCTACAGGTATGGCAAGCCAGCAAGCAGCAAGCCAGGAAAGCGTTTGACATCTACGGGAACATCGACGTCCTGAGGCCATACTTTGATGTCGAGCCTAGAGTCGTCTTATTCTAGTTACTGAACAATATAACAATATCACAGAGGCCCATAGATGCTCTGTGGCAGCTTTGAGGGGTCTTTGATATTTGTTATAATTTATTTATTTATTTGTTTCTACAGGTATGGCAAGCAAGCAAGCAGCAGGCGAGAAAAGATTTTTACATCTATGACTTATTCTAGTTATCGAACAATATAACTTATCACAGAGGCCCATAGATGCTCTGTGGCAGCTTGTATGGGTCTTTGATATTTGTTATAATTTATTGATTTATTTGTTTCTTCAGGTGTGGCAAGCCAGTAAACAGCAGGCGAGGAAAGCATTTGACATTTACGGGAACATCGACGTCCTCAGGCCTTACTTTGATGTCGAGCCTAAAGTTGTCGTAGCCAGGTATAAATTTTGTCTTTATATTTCAGCCTAATTCAATTCTCAATACTCAAGTAAAAAATCAAGCAGTTAACTTGTTGTTATTTGGCTTAAAGCTCAAGTCCAGTTTCGGGATAGTAGCCGAATACATCTATATTGATCAATATTGTTGAATATGTATTGAAATAGGGCTTGTGTGGTAAAATCCGAACCTAAGCATCGTTAAATACAGAAATATCGGAAGAAATCCAATATCCGCCTGTGAAATTCATAAATCCACCGCCCGTTCTGACCTGTCCGCGCCGCTAGCACTGGGGGAGATATCGACAAGCTAGGGACAAGCCCGTATAGCGAACACCTCGTGTAATTGCACGTGGTCATAATACACGTAGCGTATGAGCGATTCCGCGTTGGCGATATCTATCCGGTCTAGATCAATTTATAATTTTGCAAATATATCAATTAGTAGGCGGTTTCTTGGCCAAATTTGTATAATCCCATGTTAGTAAAACTATGTTCTGTCACTTGGTTGGTAATAAGAGCGTACATTTCATTTTTAGGGGGTGGGGCGTTTCCCACTACTGTCCTTCACCTTTAAGCAGGGCTCCACACTTACCTATTTTGTCAGTGGCCCCATCGGGCCAGTGAAATTATTTCTTCCCCTTACCCGGTAACCCGAAAGAAAAATGTACTGGCCCCCAAATTGTATATTCAAATATCACTCTTTCCTGATCAAACCTGCGATCATAGATGAAGCATGACATGAAAGCGATCATGATATTTATAATTTTGTCAATATCGGCTTGAAAATCTGCTTTTCCGATCGGTCCACCAAAATATAACTTTTATACAATTGCTGGCCTGAAGTGCAATTTTACTGGTATTCAATTCAATACTCAAGTAAAAAATCAAGCAGTTTACTTTAAATATTTGGCTAAGTAAATCACTCTGCCAAAATTGGGATTCAATTCATTCATCAACTGGCAATCTTACCCAAATTTTGCTGTCATAAAATCTTCAGATATAACATTCAAATTTGAATTTTACTCATTTGTTTTTTCTTTGCAAAAACAGGTTGTTGTTTTCACTGGTACCAAGGAAGCTGACAGGAAACCCCCAGGTATTTATCAAGAAACGATCAATTCTTATTCAGGGCTTATAATTTTGACCGGCAATAGCAAAACCTGCACTTGTTGGTAATAGTAAAAATGTAGATTTTCATACCATCAGAAAGGCCTCATCACAAGCCTTCATTTGATGCTTTGTTGTAACAAATTGGTCCATAATTTGCGAAGATATGATTGTTTCAATTTTACAATCTTAGGTCTTTTACACACGTTATGTGAACTTGCAATGCCAATTTCTTCATTCATGAATTACCGACAAGTGCAGAGTTTTGCTATAGCCGGTCACAATTGGTATCTTATTATTACTGGGCTAATGAACAAGAAATTAACTTATTTATTTCATTCATGTTAAATTTACATGCACATTTTATTGCACTTACATTGTCAATAATTGTGCAATTGTATTATTAATGGTATTTTTTAGATAAATTAAACAGAAAGTTAGTGGTAAACTTTCTTGAATTGATTTTGAAATAAGTTTTATATCAATTTGTTGATACTTGTAAGCAAATATTTTGCAATATATACGTTAATTTATGGTACTTTTAGTAGTAAATCGTTTGCAAATTTGTTTTTTATTTTGTTACTTTTATCGTCATTCAATTGCAGAAAGTTGTCGGTGAGCTCTATGGCCCCCTCATGGTCGTGTTCACACTGATAGCTGTACTGCTCTATGGCATGAAGGATTCTGGACACACAGTGGTAAGTACATGTTACAGCAACTCTACTAATGATTAGTGAGAGTGGGAAGGGAGTAAAGTTGATTTGTGATCTATGGCCTTCTGACGGTTGTGTTCACATTGATACAAGGGACATACAGTGGTAGTGTTCACACTAATAGCTGTACTGCTCTATGGCATGAAGGACTCGGGATACACAGTGGTGAGTTCACACTAATAGCTGTACTGCTCTATGGCATGAAGGATTCTGGACACACAGTGGTAAGTACATGTTACAGCAACTCTACTAATGATTAGTGAGAGTGGGAAGGGAGTAAAGTTGATTTGTGATCTATGGCCTTCTGAAGGTTGTGTTCATATTGATACACGGGACATACAGTGGTAAGTAAAAACCATGTAAAGGGATCTAGTAACATTGTCAAAATCAACCAAACCTTAGAGCTCTATCTGTTCTCTTCAACCATGTTACAAATTAAAGCATGGAACAGGTTTTGGGATCTGACTTTCTCTCTTGGTTTAAAGCTATTTATGATTGAAGTGTTTGAAGGTTTGAAAGATTTGAAAGTGTTTGAAGGATTTGAAAAGTCTCTCTAGGAGAGTTTCATCGGTGAGCTCTACGGCTCCCTAATGGTCGTGTCATCGGTGAGCTCTACGGCTCCCTAATGGTCGTGTTCAAACTAATTGCTGTACTGCTCTATAGTGTATCAACGAAACCTTAAGAGCTCTAGCAGTTCTGACATGCCTTGTTGTATTGGTATTACCAGTAGAAACATGGAACACATTTGGGTTCTGAATTTCCCTTCTGGTTGAAAGATAATTATGATTGAAATGTTCGTAATTGAAAGTCACCTTAGGAGCATTTCAGTTGGGAGCTCTGAACTGCTCTATTCTATGAAGGACTCTGGACATACAGTGGTAGGTAAATACCATTTAACCCGTTGTAGACGCTCTGATTTTGCTATAATAGTATTTTCCATGGACTCCAGCATGTTTTTTTTCAGGACCAGTCCTGAATGGGTTTGAGGGATCTAGTAACATTGTCAAAATCAACAAAACCTTAGAGCTCTATGGGTTCTCACGTACCCTGTTGGATTTGCATTACCAATAGAAGCATGGAACAGGATTTGGGTTCTGAATTTCTCTTCTAGTTGAAATATACTTATGATTGAAACATTCGGATGTGAACGTCTCCCTAGTTTAACTGTGAAATCTATGTAGGTTATAGACAGAAGGCACATCAATGAGCTTCGTTATTGGAGTGATCATATACTGGCTTAATTCACTCCTGCATGCATATGCAGAAAATGTTATATACACAAAGAAGTCTTTATATCACTCATTGATTAATTTTGCATCTTATTTTGTTCATTACAGACAGAAGGGACATTAATGGGCTCTGCCAATCGGAGTGTGTTTTGGCTACAGGCTGTTTTGGATCTACAATCATCTCCAGAAAAGTTTATCTTATGAAACAAATACTTTTTTTTGCATCTTATTTTGAATACTACAGAACAAAGGCACATTAATGGGTTCTGTGATCAGAGTGCTTTTTTGATATAATAATAATAATAATAATAATATTCTCGATTTATATAGCGCCTATCACAATTGATAATCATCTCTAACCGCTTTACAATGTTATTATTACCCCGGTCATCGGATACATTCTGCAATCAATCCGACACACAAAGTGCATGTTCTCCACTCCCTGGGGAGCATTCCAGCCAAGGGCAACCTTGTGCGCGCAACCTTGTGGGCGCACACAATGCTAAGGAACTACTAGATATTGGCTTATCTAGTCTTCTACATGTACAGTATATATCTGACTGCATTATACATCATACAATTGCAGTGCAATATATAAACAAGTACAACTAATTTGTTGAATATGATTTTATATTGTATCTTATTTTGTATGTTACAGAAAGAAGGCACGTTAATGGGGTCTGCGATCGGAGTGTGTTTTGGCTACTGGCTGATCGGATCTCTTCTGTTCTACACGGCATCGTACGTCTGTAACACATTCATCACTTTTCTACAAGTTCTTTCATTAACAGTAAGTATTATACACCTCTCTCAAATATACTTCATTTACTTGATACTTGATGAAAGTATCCCTTAACCCTAACCGGGCCGGCCCCCCTCGACTTCATTAGTTTTTAGCTCATCCGGCCCGAAGGGCCCGATGAGCTTATGCCATGGCGTGGCGTCCGTCCGTCCGTCCGTCCACAGTTTTCAAAATGCTTCTTCTTCGTTATTTTTCAACCGATTTTGATTCTGATTGTTTCATAAGATAGGGCTAGGAGGGGGATTTAAAACTTCTACACAGAATCGTGAAATTCATTATATATGCTAATTTATGCAAATTTATTCGAAATCACAAACAAATGCTTCTTCTCCTTCATTTCTTGACCGATTTTGATTTGGTTTGCTTTATCTGGTAGAGCTAACTTTGGTACACTAAACTTCTACACAGAATTTTGAAATTTTTCTCCATTAATTAATTATGGTAATTTATGCAAATTTATTCCAAAAATCACAAAAAATGCTTCTTCTCCTTCATTTCTCGACCGATTTTGATTTGGTTTGCTTTATCTGGTAGAGCTAACTTTGGTACACTAAACTTCTACACAGAATTTTGAAATTTTTCTCCATTAATTAATTATGGTAATTTTTTATTTCTTTTTTTCTTTCTTTATTTATTTATTTCTTTATTTATTTTTATTATTTATTTATTTATTTATTTATTTATTTATTTTATTTTTTTTTATTTATTTTTTTTAAATTTATTTATTTATTTTTTTTAATTAATTTATTTTTTTATTTTTATTTTTTTTCCCATGTTCCTTCTGGGGCATCAAATTTATATTTTTTTCACTCTAATTTTTTTTAAATTAATTTTTATGTCCCTTCCAGGGCATCACATTTTTATTTTTTGACCAGTTGAAAAGTGTACCACATGAAATTTGCGATATTTGATGTTGCGAGATGCCGGATGAGCGCTACGTCATTGACGTTCTGGTTTTATTAAAGTCTTATTGAAGAATTGGCGACGACCGGGTATAACGTTCCACAATCGTCATATTCACCATCATCATCGTCATTATCATCTCCATCATCATCATCATAACCATCGTCATCATCAACGTCTTTATCATCATTATCATCATTATCATCATCATTATCATCATCATCATCGTCATTATCATCATCAACATCAACATCATCCTCATCATCATCATCATCATCATCATCTCCATCATCATCATCTTCATCATCATCTTTATCATCTTCTTCTTCATCATCATCATCATCATCATCATCATCATCATCATCATCATTAACTTGTATTGATTCTTTACACTGTTCTATTTTTTTGATCCTTGCAGGGTTATGCTATGTTCTCTTACGTGGTTGTTCTATTCCTGGGCACGGCTCTGCACAGCGAACACTCACACTCTTTCTTCTACTCAACGTGGGGCGTCTTGGGTGGATTAGCATCATCATTATCATCATTATCATCATCATCATCATTATCATTATCATTATCATCATCATCATCATCATCATCATCATTATCATCATCTTTATCATCATCATCATCATCATCATCACCATCATCATCATCATCTTCATCATCATTAACTTGTATTGATTCTTTCCTTTGTTTTGTATATTTTGATCGTTGACAGGGTTATGCTATGTTCTCCTACGTGGTTGTTCTATTCATGGGCACGGCTCTGCACAGCGAACACTCTCACTCTTTCTTCTACTCAACGTGGGGCGTCTTGGGCGGACTGGCTGCTGCTAAAATGGTGAGTACTTAGTAATAACCCGTTCCCTACGAGTTTATGAAATCCCCATAGACTTTGTACACAACCCACTCAGTTCCCTTGGTCAAGGGTTTAAGAATAATAACACACACAAAAAAATGTATTTAAAGTTTGAAGTTTGAAGTTTTATTAACAACAACAAAAAATACATCATCAAATACATACATGTAAGACAAAATTATCAGAAATAATTACTGTAAGTACTTAACAAAACAATTTAAGTAAAAATAACAGGGAAAATGACCAAGAATATATTGTGATTAAAAGTGAGCAAAGAAAAATGGGATTCCAACGGGATTCGAACCCGAGACCTCCGGATTGCTAGACCGGTGCTCTACCGACTGAGCTATAGAAAACCCTACGACGGCGTTCTTCCCAGAAACCCCTTAATTCATCATTGCTCAAGTAGTCAGAAGCTTTATAAACCTGACATAAACCCGAAGTGGATTAAAATCAACTTGGGGATAAATGCGAGGGATCGCCGAAGCGATACAGCTTTTTGTAATAATTAATTCAAACATATAGGGAAACTGACCAAGAATATATTGTGATTAAAAGTGAGCAAAGAAAAATGGGATTCCAACGGGATTCGAACCCGAGACCTCCGGATTGCTAGACCGGTGCTCTACCGACTGAGCTAGTCAGAAGCTTTATAAACCTGACATAAACCCGAATCAGTTTCCCTATATGTTTGAATTAATTATTACAAAAAGCTGTATCGCTTCGGCGATCCCTCGCATTTATCCCCAAGTTGATTTTAATCCGCTTCGGGTTGCATAGATCTATACTGTGTGCACTTCATATCACTGAGCCAGCGTGTATTGTGCACTGTGCAAAAGTTGTTCACAAGATGGCACTGCATTATAAACTGCCTTAAAATGACTAGATGTATCGTTTTATGCACATGTATCTACACAGATGATGGTGTATGTCTCAAGAACGACAGGCAAGTCACAGAAGCTGGTGATTGCTGGAGTGGTCGTCAGCTTGCATGTGGGCAATTCCGGATGAGAGAGGCCAAAAATGGAAAATTTAAAAGTTTATGAAATACAATTTCAAAGCATGTTTTGGGTGGACAACGTCCTATATATTAGTGAATAGAAGACCGTTTGTGAATAACTTAATCTGTTTTTCTGAAAGCAGTGTTTGAACTTTTTGGGTATTCTAGGCTTCAGAATTGAAAAAATGACTAAATTCAATACCAAATCAATAAATCATTGATCCCTGAACTTATTCCTTTGTATACTTTGCAGTTATACTAGTATATGGATAATCTTCTTATTTTGTAAAGCACTTGTTCCAACCGGAACCAATATTTGCTGGACAGAATGACCAAATCTACTCCAATTTGTATGTAATTCCGTTACCGAAATTCCAAGAAAGTTTTTTTAAAGAACTTTAATATTGATGAATTATTCTGTAATTGTAAATCCAATGCTAAAATATGTGTCCTTGAAATCCCAAACACCCAATGCTTTAATATCTTCACCCATTTCTATGAAAACATCGGTAACGGAATTACATGGTAACGGAATTACACCGGTAACGGAATTACATCGGTAGGGGACGCAACATTAATTTGACTTCAAAGTGGGTAGGAAGTTTTTGAAAGAAAGGAACTCCACCTGCTATACAGGGGGGAAAACAAAATCCAACTTCTGATGAGTAAAAAACAAATTATGAATATATAAAGGAAGATATCAAATGAGATAGATCCTCTCTTATGACCTTCTGTTCTTTTGCCATACAAATATGTCAGGCATAGTTTTCACAAAGTATTACAAACAAAATCTTGCAGTCTTTGGCAAGAAAATAAAAAAATAGATCACCCAACCCCAACACCCTCCCCTTGTTGAAGTCTAAGACTGCAGGTAGTATTGAGGAAGATAGTGTCCAAGATAACAGCAAGAACACTCAGAACAGAGGAAAAAGCAACAACACAGTCTATATTAGCAATGTCATCAGCAGCGGCATGGAGGACCTCAAATTGAAATGGGTGGTAGTTCAACACTGCAAAGAAAACAATGCCAAAAAATTAATTGGCCAAGTGATAGAAGCTGTGGATAGTAACATTACTGTCAAATTATTGAAGCAAACAGTACCAGAGAAGTATGGTTGGCCACATAGTAGATGACTTTGGCTTGAAATCTCATCAGTTGCTCAACTTGAGATTGGTCTAAAAAGACCAAGACATACCAGTACCACTTTGCGCTAGCAGGAGTATTGAGTATAAAGTTTCATCTCATTATCTAGTCAATCCCTTGCTTCTGCTTAAAAGCATTAAGACAATGGGCCCTTTGAAATTCTGTCAATATTATAAGAGGTCACCTGCAAATGTCCAGGATGATCCAGACACAATTGGGCTGATGACAGACTATACTTCGGCTATATTTCAAAGGGCCCATTGCCCTGTTGCCTAATATCAGAACTCAAGGGATTGACTATATAATGAAAGGAAACCATTCAAATATTATAGCACCATACAGGAACTACACAATAGGTCTACTGGTGAATATTGTTACCGGTAGGTTTTGTCTTTTTAAGCCAAACTCAAGTTGAGCTACTGATTTGAGAATTCGGGCCAATTACATTAATCACAGGTCTTAGATATGTAAAAGAGCCACAAACAGACAGAATAGATATATACTCTCCTTCATATAAATGCATGTATCATGCTAACTTATTCACTGGCTTTAAAATGTAGCTTGCCAGTATTATTGCTGATGAATTAAAGTTCAGACAATAAGATTGAACTCTATCCTTGCTGGCCATTTGACTTGTCAGTATTGTAACATACTTTGTTAGTACAATTTATAAATAAGTTTAGGATTTTTAAAACTTGAACATCTTTAATATCAAGTTGTACACATTGTGCATTACATAATATACTACAAACAATTAATTGTATCCCTGATACATGTATCACCTGATCTCTGACTATAAATTAATGTTCTTGTACATGCTTCTAACAATTTATTATGTCCAAATTGCATCAAGTATGTGTATGATCAAAAAAGTGTCTTGGTAGTATTCTTCAGTAGTAGTGATTTTGATCAGATGGATGAGTTTAATTTAGAACAATTTAGTAGATGGCATACAGGTAGACATTATTTACAGGTCTAATAGCATATCAATTTATCATAGATACCCTCAATGAGCCACAAATGGACAGAAGATATACACTTTCCTTCATATAATTACTTATAACATACTAATTAGTTTCCTGGCTTTTAACTTCCCAGAATTATTGGTATTAACATTCAGACAATAGGATTGAACCCTATCCGTGCTGGCCATTAAAGGGTACCACCACCCAAAAATAATATTCTTATTATAGAAAGGTAACATCTTTAGTATTCCATTCCTTCAACAAGCTCACAAAAATATGTTTTCAGAAAAAAATATATAATTGGAAAAAGCATCACCATTCTCAACCATGCTTTCATGCGGTCTGAATTGCGAAGACTATATGCGTGCAGAGCCAGAGCGCTCTGTGCAGAGCGAACGAATCATCCGGGATTCTATTGACGTACGCGTGAAAGCATTGGCGCACTCGCAAATGCTTGGCCCGTATGGAACCAGGAAATAGCAGTGGTTCCGTAAGTGGTGGAAATGAATTGATTTGTTTATGAATTACACAACCCTTTGCAAAATGTCGGGTATCTATTTGATATCACAAAACGTACCAAAACATATAATAATGTGTTGTCCTTTGCCTGGTGGTCCCCTTTAAACTTACCAGCATAGTTATATACTTTGTTAGTACATGTCCAATGTATAAGTCTTCCCAGGGTTTTCTGAATTCTAATATCAAGTTGTACACATTGTGTATTGCATGATATACTTCAAGCAATTCATGTTACCCTTGATACATGCATCATTTGACATCTGACATTGATTTATTGTTCTGCTAAGCACTTGCTTCCCAATCTGTTTTGTCCAAATTGCATAATATTAGGAAGTGTACATGATCAAAAAAGTGTTTTTGTAGTATATGTGTATGAAATACTTTGGTAGAAGTGTCATTTATCCAATGGATACGTATAGTTTAGAAGAATTTGTGGATAATTGACAAAGCAGTGTTACTAGTGTAATTCCGTTACCATGTTCATTAGATAGCTTTCTAGTATAAATAGAGAAATATGTGACCATTGATTTGAGCCAGGACTGCAGAGTTTGATAACAAGGACTATGTAAACGAAGACTGACTTGAATTTCGCAAATACAAATAGTTATTTTTTTAGAAATTTCACACTGCGTTACCAAATTAACAAATTAAGCAGGCGTATTCATATATTACTTCATAATTTGGCATAAAAGTATCTTGCATTTTGGTTTTTATAAATGTTTGAACATAAAAATAACATTTTAAAATGATTTTAGCTTATCTGGTATTCAAAAAATTAAACTTTTTAAGGTAAATGTCAGAAGGCGTAATTCCGTTACCATTTATGTAATTCCGTTACCGCTGCCTTTTTTGGAAACATGGTCAGTTACGACCAAACAAGATGAACATAAAGGAAAAAACTAATGTTATCATGAAGTTGACACCCATAGCAATGAATTTTAAAATAAATCTACACAAAATGTCTTTTAAATTTCAGAGGAATTCATGTGAAAGTTGAAGGTGGGAAAAAAGGCCCATTCTCTGCCGTAATTCCGTTACCGACGTATCATACGTGCTAGCACTTTCCTCATGTATGAAATTTCCATATTTTTGTTTCTATATGACAGCAGGTATATCTCCAGAACTGATTAAAGTGTTGATAAGCCTTTAGGTCATAGGACTAATCCATATTATGAAAAAGAATGAGCAAAATTTCTCTGAATTGTAATTCCGTTACCACGGAATTGCCCATATATACTGTGCGCACTTCATATCACTGAGCCAGCGTGTATTGTGCACTGCATTATAAACTGCCTTAAAATGACTAGATGTATCGTTTTATGCACATCTACACAGATGATGGTGTATGTCTCAAGAACGACAGGCAAGTCACAGAAGCTGGTGATCGCTGGGGTGGTCGTCATCTTGCATCTATACTGTGCGCACTTCATATCACTGAGCCAGCGTGTATTGTGCACTGCATTATAAACTGCCTTAAAATGACTAGATGTATCGTTTTATGCACATCTACACAGATGATGGTGTATGTCTCAAGAACGACAGGCAAGTCACAGAAGCTGGTGATCGCTGGGGTGGTCGTCAGCTTGCATCTATACTGTGCGCACTTCATATCACTGAGCCAGCGTGTATTGTGCACTGCATTATAAACTGCCTTAAAATGACTAGATGTATCGTTTTATGCACATCTACACAGATGATGGTGTATGTCTCAAGAACGACAGGCAAGTCACAGAAGCTGGTGATCGCTGGGGTGGTCGTCAGCTTGCATCTATACTGTGCGCACTTCATATCACTGAGCCAGCGTGTATTGTGCACTGCATTATAAACTGCCTTAAAATGACTAGATGTATCGTTTTATGCACATCTACACAGATGATGGTGTATATATCAAGAACGACAGGCAAGTCTCAGAAGCTGGTGATCGCGGGGGTGGTCGTCACCTTGCATCTCCTCTTCCTTCTCTACCTGCACTTCTCATATCACAAGATTGTCGAGGGTAAGTTACTTCTTTATCCGTGGAGCAATATATAATCATTTTGATATATTGCGCCATCAATCTAGAAATTCTATTCGGAGGCAGTACAGTATATCATTACCCTGGCTGTAGCGAAGCTGCCTGCAAGCAGGCGCATCAAGCATTTCAAGGAATAAAATCTTGCCAGTTACCCATTTACTACACCTGGGTGTGGCATAGGTTCGGGTCATGGGTTTGATTCCCAATCTTGGCAAGATACTTGATACACACTTCAACAAATAAGCCACCAAATTTATCTGCTAAATTGTGCATACCTGAATGATGGGCAACCACATATGAATGAATTTAGTAAGAAAAAACAATTCTTTGTTTGGACCAATATATTTGTAATGTCTTACAATTTCATTGCAATTTTAACTAAGTTGCAAAGCATTTTACTTTATGCACATGCGTACTAAGCCTTTTAGTGGATGTATTGTGGGCCAAATTTAGGAAGGCATTGTTGAGTTAAACAAGGAATTATTCGCAGTTTATAATAATGTTATGTTTAATTCAACGCAAATGTGTACATGTCTGAAAATTGTAATAGAGCTTTATAACTTGTGAATGTTTTTTTGTGCACTTTAACCTTTATTAATGTTGCTTATTATTGACAGATTTTGTTAAAATGCTAATTTGCACTGTTTAAATTAACCTGCATGATGCCATTGTTTGATTTTGTTTTCATTATTATTTTGCAAATTTATTTAGGGATTTGAGAAAAAAGTTGTATTTACCAGATACCAAGGACAGGTATGTTTTGTGAGAAAATATTGAAACTCAGTCAAATTAGTAATTAACATTTTCTGAGATTATTTGAAATGAGATAATTCTGTTTCCAGAATTTATACTTGTCTTACTCCATTCTAAACATTATTAACATTGACTCAAATTTTAAATCTACTTCACAATCTCATATTCAAACAAGAATGATCTATTCACATTTTTCTTTATTCATTTTAATTTTTAGATATATTAACATTATGTGGAATTAGAGATAACCTCCATGTAGCTTTCTATTACAATAATAATAATAAACCATTAGCGCATAATCACAAAAAATAGATTTAAGTCTCTAAGCGCGTTGAAGGAATGAAAATATAGAAATAGGAAAACAGACAGGGAGTGAAGAAGAGACAAGGTGAAATGAAAAATGACAAAATGTTGACATACAGTGTAAAACCTAATCCATTTACAAATTAAACAAATATGTTTTCAAAAGACTTTTAATATCATTTACTTTGTCAACATGCTTGAGATGGCTCGGTAATTTATTCCATAGCTCTGTGGCTGCCAGTTGGAGATACCCTAGATGGTAATTTTAGGGGCTACCTACTGATATCAGGGGGCTATTTTGAAAATTAGGGGGCATAATCGCCCTCAGCCCCCGTATATAGTGGCAATGCCAGGAATTCTGAGAAAGGGGGGGGGGGGCTCCAACTGCTTCGGGTGGGGTCCAGGGCAGAGCCCCCAGAAGCTTTTGGATTTTTAAAGCTAGGTTTTAACAAGCAAGCATCAAGCTTACACAAAACAAATGACTATAAACAAAATGGGCTACGCCACTGATAATGATCAGTAGTGTACCCAGGAATTCTGCAAGGGGGGGGGGGGGGGGTGGGGGGGGCGCTCCAACTTACAAGTGTGATAGGGCAAACTGCTTCAGGTGGGGTCCAGGGCAGACTGCAGAGCCCCCAGAAGCTGGATTTAAGCTGTTCAAAGCCCCAAAATAAAAAAAAATGGTTAACAAGCAAGCATCGAGCAAAACAAAACAAATGTAGGGAACTAAACAAAATGGGCTACGCGGCCTACGCCACTAAAAATTATAATTGGGCTTGGCCAGAAAATCTGCATGGGTAGGGGAGGGGGAGGGGGGGGCTTCAACCTGCAAGGTGGGGTCTAGGGCGGAGCCGCCAGTAGCTTTTGGATTATTAGAGCTTAAAAGCCCCCAAATTAAAAACTACTGGTTAAAGTGATCCAGGTAAAGTGTCTAACTCCACGAAAAATAATTGGAGCTTCCTCGTTTCTCTTCTGCCGTGTTGTTTAGCTTATGGTAAGAGAAGAATAAAATAGGGTTAGATTTTTTCAAATGTCCCTTTAGTATGAAGATAATTATCATTATTTAAAAAGCGTTTGTCAACGCTTTTCAAAAAAGGTACACTTGTTTCAGCTGGATACGTCCGAGCGTGGGAAACATTCCCGACCTAGAGAACTTTGATCCAACACGTGCCGGAATTCCAGGAATGTTGTATACCGCATATGTAAACATACACGGATGCGGATATATCGTCATAGGCTGCCAGTTATAACTGTTGCAATTCTACGACAAGCCATCAGTATTCAGTGATAAAATATGAACTCAATATTCGTTTTTTTCACTAGGTAAACAGTGTTCGTTTTCCTTCAAACTTTCACAAATCTTTCAATTGTATTTTACAATGATATTGATATAGGATTGAAGTCTCAAATGTCATTTTGTGCAATATCTGACACTTTACCTGGATCACTTTAACAAGCAAGCAACAATCTAAACACACAAAATAACCAAACAAAATCAAAATGGCCTACGCCACTGAAAATTAAATTAACAAATTTTCAGTCAGAAAACAAAAATATAAGACCTTGATTATCATCAATGTCAATGTCCTTTGATTAAGTGAGAAACAACATTCAGGACCTAAATTATCTTCAATGTCCTTTGATTTAGTGAGAAAACACAGCTCAAGACCTAAATTATCATCAATGTCCTTTGATTTAGTGAGAAAACAACATTCAGGACCTAAATTATCATCAATGTCCTTTGATTTAGTGAGAAAACACAGCTCAAGACCTAAATTATCATCAATGTCCTTTGATTTAGTGAGAAAACACAGCTCAAGACCTAAATTATCATCAATGTCCTTTGATTTAGTGAGAAAACAACATTCAGGACCTAAATTATCATCAATGTCCTTTGATTTAGTGAGAAAACACAGCTCAAGACCTAAATTATCATCAATGTCCTTTGATTTAGTGAGAAAACACTGCTCGAGACCTAAATCATCATCAGTTTCCTTCCAATTTAGTATTTATAACTCTCACTTTTGTTTGCACATACAGTAGACAATAAATTCAACTTTGGACCGGACGACATTGAGAGTGATGTCTATGTTGATAATTGTGACATTCATGAAGCACAACTGCCAAGATTAGACGAAGTAGCCCCTGCAAACTCTGATGAGGCAGCCATTGTTGATGTGAATGTGTATGTAAAGTTTTAACAAATTTTGCAAATTCTCATGAAAAAAATTTGTCTTTACATCATTCAATTCCAATTTATGGCGTACTATAAAATTCCATTTAACGTTCTTGCATCCTTCAATTATTGTCAGTGTGCTATAATGCGTTTATGTCCTAAGTCGAATTCTGTACATGTACATGTATGTACAGTATATACATAATTTAATTGTCTTTGGTGCGCTATTTCCTTCTTAAAGCCTTTACATATTCCTCTGTAATGTTTGCCATTTTCTTGTCAATGTTCCTTTTCAAACAGAGAAACAGACCATAAATATATAATAATACAGTAAATGAAAAAAAGCAAAGAAAATTGGAATCTTTGCTATTTTTCATTAATAATCCTTTTCAATAGACTTTACAGGACTGGTATATTCATAGTTATAAATGTAAATTGAATCCTGCTTGTAATATGGGGGTCGTACGGAGTGCTTTTTCCTTTTCAAAGTTTGTGAATTATATTAATTCATTTGGAGTTGTGCTTTGTCTTTTTTTTTCATTCTTAAATCATATATTTCACTGTTGGGTGTGACCGTGTGCTATATTGTTTGTTACAATGTAGGTTCTGTCCTCATTCTAATCCTCTCCTGTCCATTCACTGTTGGGTGTGACCGTGTGCTATTGTTTGTTACAATGTAGGTTCTGTCATCATCCTAATCCTCTCCTGTTGGGTGTGACCGTGTGCTATTGTTTGTTACAATGTAGGTTCTGTCATCATTCTAATCCTCTCCTGTTGGGTGTGACCGTGTGCTATTGTTTGTTACAATGTAGGTTCTGTCCTCATTCTAATCCTCTCCTGTTGGGTGTGACTGTGTGCTATTGTTTGTTACAATGTAGGTTCTGTCATCATTCTAATCCTCTCCTGTTGGGTGTGACCGTGTGCTATTGTTTGTTACAATGTAGGTTCTGTCATCATTCTAATCCTCTCCTGTTGGGTGTGACCGTGTGCTATTGTTTGTTACAATGTAGGTTCTGTCATCATCCTAATCCTCTCCTGTTGGGTGTGACCGTGTGCTATTGTTTGTTACAATGTAGGTTCTGTCCTCATTCTAATCCTCTCCTGTTGGGTGTGACCGTGTGCTATTGTTTGTTACAATGTAGGTTCTGTCATCATTCTAATCCTCTCATATCCATTCACTGTTGGGTGTGACCGTGTGCTATTGTTTGTTACAATGTAGGTTCTGTCCTCATTCTAATCCTCTCCTGTTGGGTGTGACCGTGTGCTATTGTTTGTTACAATGTAGGTTCTGTCATTCTAATCCTCTCCTGTTGGGTGTGACCGTGTGCTATTGTTTGTTACAATGTAGGTTCTGTCATCATTCTAATCCTCTCCTATCCATTCACTGTTGGGTGTGACCGTGTGCTATTGTTTGTTACAATGTAGGTTCTGTCATCATTCTAATCCTCTCCTGTTGGGTGTGACCGTGTGCTATTGTTTGTTACAATGTAGGTTCTGTCATCATTCTAATCCTCTCCTGTTGGGTGTGACCGTGTGCTATTGTTTGTTACAATGTAGGTTCTGTCATCATTCTAATCCTCTCCTATCCATTCACTGTTGGGTGTGACCGTGTGCTATTGTTTGTTACAATGTAGGTTCTGTCTCTATATGCCGTTAATCGCTTGTTGGTGGTCCGTGTGGCTGTTGGTTTGTTACAAAGGAGGTTCGGTGCAGCATGATGAGAGCTCTCAGAGCCTTGAATGCTGATGGTGGGGGGTACAGGGTGCTATGTGGGGGTGTTACTTGAGGTCTGGGGCAAGTAATGCGTATTCACGCTCATGGTGGGGTGTGACGTGACGTGGGCTTGGTTGTTCATGGTTAGTGGATTCATCTGTTCTAATCCGATCCTGGTGGGTGGTGACAGGTGTGCGGGTTTTTTGTTGGGTCAAGTGTAGGCTGTCATCAGTAGCTTTGAAGACACGTGGGGGGGTAAGTGGACTTTGGTGGGGTTTGAATGGTTGGGATGGTATGATGTAGTAGTTAAGAGAAGGTGGGGTGGGTAACGTGGGTAGTTTGGGTGGGTGGTACTATGGGAGGTATTCGATGCTGTAGTTTAAGAGAAGGTGGGGGGTAAGGTGGAGATGGGGTGGGTGGAATTGTTGTGGGAGGGAAGATGGATTTGAAAGAGAAGGGTGGGGTGTAAGGGGAGTTGGGGGGTGGTATTGGTGGAGGTGATGATGGAGTTGAAGAGAAGGGTGGGGGTGTGTTAAGGGGAGTGGGGGGGGGGTATTGTGTGTGAGGTGATGATGTAGTTGAAGAGAAGGGGAAAAGGATGTTGTGTATTGAGTGGGTTGGGGATTGTTTGAGGTTTGAATGTAGTATATGGGGAGTTGGAGATTTTGAGGTGGGGGGGGTTTAGAGTATGGGGAGGTAGGGTAGTGATTGAGGTTAGGGTATTGAGTTGGGTGATGAGGGAGGATTAGAAGGGGGGAAGTTTGGAAGGGTTGGGTGGGGGTAGGAGTGGGGTGGTGGTGGATGGGTGGGTGATTATTTAGTGGGGGAGGAGAAGTGAAAGGTAGTGGATTAGGGTTTAAGGTGTAATAGTTGGTTAGTGTGGTGGGATTAGTTTTGTGAGGAATGTTGGGAGGTAATATGTGTGGGTGATTTTAGTTGAGTAGGAGGGATGTTGTGTGAAAGGGGGGGGGGGGGGGGATATTTGGGAAGGTGGGTTAGGTGAGGAGTTGGTAGGTTTTTGGTGGGTTTGAATTTGTGGGGAGTGGGTTTTTTTGGTTTGGAAGGGGGTTTTGGATGTTTTGGGGGGGATTTGATGGTGGTGGAGGTGTGATTTATGGGATGGGGAGATGGGATTTGGTGGTGTTTTGAGTTTGTAGGGATGGTGGGGAGGGGTTGTGGGGGTGAATTAGTATTGTGAGGGAATTGGGGGATTGAATTGAGGTTGGGTTGGGATTAGGTTTGTTAGGGGGGGTTTAAAAGGTAGGTAGAATGGGGAATGTGATGGGGTGATAGGGGGGGGGTAGGTGGGGAAGGGGTATTTGGGGATGGGTTGAGTGGGGGTTGAGTGATGGGGGTTAGGGATTGGGATGGGGGGTTGGTGTAGGGTGGTGATGGGTGGTTGTGGGTGTGATTGGGTGTTGGTGTGAGGGGTTTATTGGGTTGAGTTGGTGTGGGGTGTGTGGGAGGGTGTTTGGTGGGTGTGTGGGGTGTTGGTTTGGGGGTTGGTGTATGGTGGGGTTGGTGGTGTTGTGGTGGGTGGTGGTGGTGTGGGTGGGGGGTGTGTGGTGATGGGGTGTGGTGGGTGGTGGGGGTTGGGGGTTGTTGGGTAGGGTTGGGTGTTGGGTGTTTGTGGGGGGTGTGTGGGGTAGGTGGGTTGGGGGTGGGTTTGTGGTTTGGTTGGGGGTGGGTTGGTTGTGGGGGGTGTGTGGTGGGGGGGTGTAGTGTGGGGGTGTTGGGTGGGGTTGTTTTGGGGTGGTGGTGGTGGTGTTGTTGGG
>JBAMJV010012360.1:0-22984 GCA_037951105.1 Echinarachnius parma | reverse complement strand
CTCCATAGACCCCCGAAATGACTTGGCTAGGTACATGTAGTTGAGTAGCGCCAAGTCCATTATTCTTCTTCTAGTTTGGCTCCATAGACCCTGGAATGACTTGGCAATGTATTTGAGTAGCGCCAAGTCCATTATTCTTCTTCTAGTTCGGCTCCTTGGACCACCATTTGAGCCTTTTTGAGGGTTTCCGTAGGTCTTTGGTAGCTCCAAGTCTATGTATTTTGTAGTTTTAGTCTGCTCCTTAGACCCCTTAACTCCCGTTTCAGGGTTTTTGTAGCTCCAAAGACCCTATATTGTGTGCTTGTAGTCAGCTCTTCAGACCCCCATTTCAGAGAGCACACCCCCGTCAAAAAATAATTCGAGTGCCCCCCCCCCCCCCCCCCCCCGGGATTGGGAAACGCCCCTCACACAAAAAATGAAATGTACGCTCTTATTAAAAACCATGTGAAAGAATATAATTTGTACTAATATGGGACTATAAACATTTGGCCAGGAAACCGCCTACTAATGAATATATTTGCAAAATTATAAAAACTGACAGTAAATTGATCGCCAACGCGGAGTCGCGCATACGCTACGTGCTCCACGTGGTCCGCATAATTATGCTTTCCGTGTGCGGCCCGTATGCTGGCTTGTCGATATCTCCATCCCAGCGCTAGCGGCGCGGACAGGTGCAAACGGTCGGTGGATTTATAGATTTCACGGGCGGTCATTGGTTTTTGTTCCGATATTTTCATTTTTTTGTGCATGTATATTATATAACCATGAATATATAACGATGCTTATAGGTTCGGATTTTACCACACAAGGCCTTTTTAGATACTTATTCAACAATATTGATCAATTATTTTGGCAATATAAATGTTTTCTGTTACTTTCCCAAAACTGTTAATTGTTAGAGAAAAGATATAATAATTGAAGACGATAATGCATGAACAACATTGGGTTATGGTTTTACATAATTGGCTGACCCCCCCCCCCCCCCCCCAACGCTGCCTCATCATTGGATTGACCATAGGGGGAGGGGGGGGGGGTAATTCCCACAAGGTGACGAGGACAATCCCCGTAGTACCCATAGCTATACGAGTATCATATAATTACAATTTTTAGAATGACGTTGTAGGCCTAGTCATTATCTTCAATTATGTATCCACGGTCTGTATCCTGCTGCAAATATTTCTTTTATGAATAGCGCCACCTATTCACAAATTGTGTATTACTTGCGCTTAATAATTGACGACTTTTAGGTCATTTTGCTCATAAATGTATAATTATAATAAAACAAAATTTTAATTGAATGTGGTATTTTTAAAGGGCGGCGTTTTGTACCGTATAAGGTCCGATTTTCGAAGAAGAAGAAAAAAACGTTTTGAAAAAAGATGGATAAGGTTCGGAATATAAAAGGAACCTGGGCAAGGCTGGAAATTCTCCCTTCGTGAAGAATTTTTCTTTGAGGAGGGGGAAACAAGACTTGGCTAGAAAGAAAAATGTAACGAAGCAGCGACACAATGGAAGCAATCTGTCAATCTCGAAGGGGAGGGGAAATTAACAATATTTGGATCTGGGGCACGTGCCCTACCCACCATACGCGACGCCACGGTATTATAGACCATAGGCGCCGGAAGTGTGGGGGGGGGGGGGGGGGCAGGGGGGCGGCCGCCCCCCCCCCCCCCCAATCCAAAAAGTTTTTTTGGGGGGCAAAACGCAATTTTGCCCCCCAAAAAAGCCCCCCCCCCCCTCCAAAAAAAAAAAAAAAAGAGTGGGAAAGACACAATCAAATGTATGAGCTTACGTTTAAAAACTAGTTTATACATCCATTTTCAATTTTCGCTGCGCGAACAGATTATCTCAGTTTGTTGTAAACATCTGATGAGAGCATAGACATGTTATTATTTTTTTGTTTAACTCGGATTCTAAATTTCCTTCACAGGTATGGCATGCAGTGCACCAAATTGCACCATTTCAAGTATATAAATGCAAAATCTTCCCCGTGGGAGGGGATACCCCCTCCCAACCCCCCCCCCCCCCCCCCCCCTCTGGCTCTGCCCAAGACCTCGGTCGCTTCGCTCCCTCGGGATTCATTATTGGCTGTAGGCCATGTTGTTGGATCATACATGCGCCATATGGTTTATGTTGGAACTGTGTATGACACTTAATACAATATTTATGTGTGAGTTTGGGTGCATATTTATTCGTGCGCCAATTATTTGTTTACTTCGCGAAAAATATATCAAATCATAACACGCTTTCCCAGACACAGTTAATCTTAAGCCCGAATTTCCTATATCTAGGTATGCACCAGATTGCACAATTTCAAGTCCATAAATGCAAAATCTTTCTTACCGTTGGAGGGGGATACCCCCTCCCAAACCCTCCCCCCTCCCTCCCTGCCCCAGCCCTCAGGCGCTTCGCTCCCTCGGGACTCATTATTGGCTGTGTGTTGTTGGATCATACATAATGTTGCATAATTATGGTTTATTTTGTTGTGTGTGTGTTTTGGGGTACATATTTATTAGTGTGTCAATTATTTGTTTTCTACGTGAAAAATATATTGAAACTTCCTGGTCGATCAAATCATATCACGCTTTCCCAAATACAGCCGAATTTCCAATCTATATGCACCAGATTGCACAATTTCAAGTCCAAAAATTCAAAAGCTCCCTACCGTGGGAGGGGGGACACCCCCCTCCCACACCCTCCCCCGCTCAGTCGCTTCGCTCCCTCGCAATGTCTCACTCTCACATCTGGCTCAAAGTTGGCAATCCAGAGTGTGGTTGGGCATGAGCCCCTACACACACTAATTGTGAGCCCCCTTGGGGTTTTGCCCCCCCCCCCCCCCCAATCCAACTGCTTCCGGCGCGCCTAATACCTTGATAATTATTATAACATTTCTTTCAACTCTAATGGCTACTCTAGAACTGAGAGAAAGATTAGTACCAAAGAAAAGTGGCGTAGTGCATGTGGTCTGATCGATTGTCGGGGTACACTACACTTTATATTTTCCTATTGTATTTTGTATTGTTTTATTTTTATTTTATTAAATTAATAGAGGCACGTGCCCCCCCCCCCCCCCCCCCCCACCCCCTCCCATGCACCTGACGCTAAACATGCACTGTCATGGACAAAGGAGCGGGGTAAATAATAATAATTATATATAGCATTTAGAGAGCGCCATGTGGGTGCCCTATTCAGAGGCGCATTATTACCCTTGGTCATCAGGTACAGTTCAAACCCGAACAATAATTTCTTGTGCACGATCTCAACTCCCAGGTGATCAAGTTCACGTGTATTTACATTTTTCAAAAGAAAATCAGTTAAACTGGCCTACCCCAAAACGTATACCTGCATGCCTATACCACACATACAATAGATATAATTATATTGCCAAATACATGAATGCCTTGTGCGGATTATATCCGCGCTGGGTTTCTGTCCACCCCCCTTCCCACCCCCCCCCCCCCCCCCCCCCTCTCTCCACCCCTGCCTTTCCTGCGTAGATTCTGGAACCTGTATACGGGGTGAATTGACAAACATTCGAGGCTGGAAAGGGAACTTAATGAGCACTTACTTACATATTGGTTACGGTTACATTATTGGCAGAATCGCACTCCGAGCGTAACCCGCCACCCCCTCGCTACTGCTCGGGAGGGAGGGGGGGGGGGGGGGGGGGGCATCGCCTCTTGCTCCGTCCCTGAATTAGTCATATCATTTTTTTATTACAAATACCAAAATACAGACTTAGTTCATGTTTAGACATACTTATTTATGAGGTGATAATGCAATTGTAAATATGTAATGGAAATAGGCCTCACTATAATAGAGTTTTCCCGGTCAAACATTCGTCAGAATAGCAGTCAAATTGACGAGTCGAATATGCAGTTTAACGAGATATTGATGAATGATGATTTAAATCATCATACACATTATTCAATTACTAACTAAAATTATCATTTTAGTTGGCGTGAATAATAATGTTGGGCGAGTATTTTGCTGTGTAGCATAATAGTTGTTACTTTTGGAACAAATACCACCAGAGCATGATGCTATTTTAGCTTGTTATTTCCCCCAGACATGGGCAATACTGACCACCCCCCCCCCCCCCTCCCCCCTCCCCTGGGCGGGATTGACCGTATACAGATATCATTTTGATCATTCAAATAAACTCTCAAGGAAGTGCGGATTAAAAACAAAACGTATATTTTCCAGTATGAAAACGATAAGTCACACAAAGTACATGTAAGCCTTCCTGCGGATGTTGCACTGTGTGGCTTTGTCATGTTTGTGCCTCAGAATAGAGCTCAAAATCCCATCAAACAATCGAAACGATCTTGAAGTGGCAACTTCCCAAGAATGTATTGATCGTTTTAGTCAATATTCATCATCAAGATTATACAAAGACGATGACGTAATACGAAGCAAAAAATCCCACCAATGTCCAAGTCACACATACCCGTAAAACCACCCATTAACAGCACGTATTGGTATCTTTGTGGAATTGTATATATACGTTAAGGCACGTGGCAGAACTGTGTTTTCGTGCCACTTACGGGAATGTAATAAAGCTGATAACAAGAGTCATATGAAATATTTCGAAACGTTTGCTCTGCCTTCCCGTAAGTGGCACGAAAACCGAGTATTAGTACTACCACATGTTACCACGTATCGACACGTGTTGTCACGTACCCGCCTCGTATTGCCACGGGTTTAGCCACAGAATAGCCTCGTTTCATTGCATTCCACAAAAATGACAATAAGTACGTGGCTCTTACGGGAGGTTTTACGGGTACGTGTGACTGGGACATTAGATCAGTGACACAAATTGTATACGTTTTTGTTAAAGGCACTGGAAACTTCGCTTTGTAATAATTGTGCGCAAACGTTCGTTTAATTTCTATGCTTGCAAACATATTATGTGAAAATGTCATGCGTTCGGATAAGATATGAGCAAAAAGTCAACATCAAAAATAAGAACATAGAAGGAGCGTTATATGCAATATTATGCATATAGTTCAACATCTTGTTTATATTTCCATAACTTATAGACTGATTCAGAGTTGGTATTTTCACAAAACCTTTGTATTTTCAGTCCTTTATACAAACATAATACACAGTGCACGATTACCGATATTTAACATCCAAACTTATCAGTTTTACATCATCAATTATCATCCAACAATACAACCAAAGTACGGATTGGAAGCACCCCCACTTTCACATATTAGGGGTTTTCCAATGATGAAATACGTCATCCACCAGTAACTTTCCTCGCCCAAATGATTTACCTATCTAGCGCGCGCTACTGCGCTTTACCATTTTGCACTAAGGCGAGGTAGTTCGCACTGTACTGACTATTAGTATTACGGATAGTTTACAGTGCTATACTCAGCTAGTACTAGTAGTCAGACGAATAGTTTAGCTGAGCGGATGATAAAGACTTTGGTAAAATTATACTTGGAAGTATATCTTGGATTACAGTTTTCAGGGAGATTACGTGTCATCCTTTGGTTCAAATATTACAGCAAGATTTCTAACTACGGTTTTAGATCAACATCTCCACCACCACTACCAGACAGACTACGCTACGCGGATTACCTCGGAACCCTTGTCTAACTGTTAACCGTTTTGATTTTGGAGGGGCAGAATTTTAAGATGAATAGGCGAGGCAAGACCAAGGAAGGATTTCTACACGTCAAACAGCCTTCACGATTCGGAAAGGTTTGTCTTTATTAATATTGTTCATTTGAAATTGTGGAATATATTCCGCTCACGAATGGTTATTGTGTAGATTCATTTTTCCTCTGCTGTATTTAACTCGCGCAGTACGAAACCGTCGAAACGTTCCAGCTGTGTGCACGGGAGTCTTTGGGCGTGAATGCATCTCTTGTCCCGCTCTGCTTACAAACCAAATCCACGGTTCGTTGGCTACCTGTGGATTTCTAGTCGTGGGAGCGGTATACATTCCATGAATAACTTGCGTGGTAATATATTTGTTTCTCTCGAAAATTGCGTTTTGTGAAAAAATAGTGCCTGTGTCGAACAAAGCGGAACGATCGTGGGCTTATGGGGTTTATTTTGGGGGTCATGCATTACAGCTACTGTAAAATGAGTCATGCACCGTTTTATAAACATGTTTCTTTTATTATGTAAAACATTTCTCTTGACATTTGAGATACTATGTTTTACTTTTCAAATATGTACATTGTTTGCTCACTGTATTAATATGGAACAGTACTGTTGTGAAATAAGTAAATATGAATATTTGGCTGTGAGTGTGAAATGTGTCAATAAATAATGACCACCTTACTAGTGGAACATGAGTGAAGAAGAGTATATAAGAACTTATTTTTATGATATTGCTTGTAATTAAAACAATTTCATTTTCGATAAAAAAAAACTTGTTAATTGTTATTATTTTCAAATTACATATCATTTTGCTAACGTAATTCACGTGTATACTTACGTGTTATACGCTGGTGTTAGAAGAAAAGGCATATTATATAGTTTTGGGTTTATACTTTTATATCCCTTTTCTGTATACCCGACCCCTCGCTTAGGACACTAGTATACATTGTTGCATGCCATACTTGTAATTTGTATACCACGCAATATAACTCATGCAACTGCAAGACAGTATTTTGAAAAAGGTCCTGGTTTTATCGTTCTGCAACCTTGATGTGATTGTTTACCTGAATTGTATTATCATCCTCCTCGCCCCCACGCACAGGGAGTTATTTACCAATTGATAAACTGTCAGTGAACAAACAAAGGAACTACAGTCATATACAGAGTATAAATTAGTGTTGCCACTTCGAGTTCTCATGTGTCTATAGTAACTCGATGCTTCTGGAAAAAAATAAAGCAAACATTAGATTAGTAGGTACTAGTAGAAAGAATTAAAACAAATATTGTCATACGATTAAACATTGTCCTCTTCCGCTTGCGGTATATTAACACTAACATAATTTCATGAAATAATGATTTATTCTAGTTTTACTAACATAATGGAATTCGAATGTTTTCACTCGGGGATATAATAGGTACATGTATAGGGTATGTTTAATTCAACGTTTATTTCATAACAAAATTAGACACGAATTTGTACAAATACAACCGGGTAGCACCTATATAATAGAAGCATTAATAAAGCTAAGGAGTAATGGCTCCCTGATGGTGATTTTAAAAAATGTACAAAACTGATGCTCATCAGTAATCAGTATAAGACCAGATTCAATATTATCCGGTATATCAATGATCATGATGATGTAAATCAAACTATCATCGGGTGCTGTTCCATGTATCGCCAGGCCTCATGTTAGTGTTACCCTGTATTTTATGGATATATTATTATAATTATACCCAGCAAATGTTAATTGCCAAAGCGCCAAATTAATCACACGTACATGGGTTGTAGGTCTTTGTCAGTCGGGTAAATGCAAGCAATGACAGAGCACCAGCTAGCTACCTGTTGTGCGTTGTAACTTGTGTAAATTAATCCCGCATGTTGGGAGTCTAACAATATACAATGCACACAGTGAATGAATTAATAATATTTTATATCGCAATTTGTAATGTTCCATATTCACCAATAGCAGTAGTTGAAGGCCAATGCATATGCAGTATTATTTGATATCATGTGGAAATAATTATAATGTTGATGAAAGTGTGAAGTATACTTATAATTATGTTGAACAGTATGTTTGCATTGCCTTTATACTTAATTTACGATATACGCATTAATATTTAACTATCAATATCAAGTACATTTCCATGAGTCATGCAAAACGTTGTTATAATATCACCATCAAGATTATTGATGGATAATACAAGTATAAATACTAAATAATAAATACAAGCACTAACAAACACTGCACACACATAACAAAAACAACCGTAACATACTATGTAACAGGCGTGACAGTTCGGTGATAATTCCCTCGAGGGGGTGCCCCCGTGCCCTGGGGCTGGGTGCCCTCCCTCCCCCCCCCCCCCCCCCCCCCCCCTTTAGCTGGGTCATGTCACTGGCATGTTTTCTATAATTATATTCTTTTTGTCAGTTATTATCAATCTTGAATTGAAAATTACCCATATCAATGGACGCAAATATTATGTTTGAGATGCTTTACAAAAGACAGAATGTCTTATTTTGTGATATTTTCTTCATGGTATATTTTGTAATGACTGCACTGTATACAATTTCACGTATTGGCCTACCATAATTTCACTGTATTCTGTAAAGATGTACATATGTGTGCTGTACGTGTGTCACAATACATTCACCATCGTGAGATCCCGGGTTCGAACCCTGCCCACCGCGTTTGTCCTTCGGCAAGACAATTTATCCACTATTGCTGCTCTCTACCCAGGTGTATAAATGGGTACCTGGTCTGGTGAAAATTAGCTTGGTGCACCTATATGGTTGCCCGCCGCTAGTATGCTCCCCGGGGAGTTGAGAATGTGTACAAGATAATTGTACGGGTCTGAACTGTACCAAATGACCAGGGATAATAATAAGCGCTTAGAGGCTGTTCTGCATTAGGCGCTATATAAGTGCGTTATTATTATTATTATTACCATTCATGGCTATGTTTACAATTTCAAGGATGATTGTACTCGATTAAATCGTGCCCAAATATAAATATTTGCGAGTTTGCGAGACTCTGGTAAAAGTAAACAAATCTTCCACTTGAATAATGAAAGCGAATGACTATGTCACAATTGACAATTTTAAGGATTTTACAGATTATCGTGTTTTGTTATCTTCTTTACGGAGATTTGATTATCATGGAACGTGTTTTTGTAATTCTGTGTGTTCAATGGCATGTATAAATTCAAATTGCTAGCTAAATAAATTGCATCTAAATGGAAATGGTTTTATCACCACCTTTGAAAAAAACAAACATGATAAATGACGCCAACTATACATCACAACAAAATAACTGAGTGAAAAGGAGTCTTGAGTATATTACTGTTTGTGATTTATTTGACATTTTGTGAGTGCTTTTGTTTGTCTAATTCATTGGTATCTGTGCACCATCATGTAGTTCGGAGCCTTCTCTATATGTGATTATGTACTATACTGTCAAACCTTTCAGGTAAAATTATTTGTGGAATTATTTGTGGAATATTCGTACAAGATAAAAGCCAGCTCGAAATACACAATGTGACTTTTTATGAGGTTAGGATTGTATATTCTGCTTTTTAAAAACACATTTATTGTGATTTTGATACCAGTTTTGTCTGAATAAAACGGACTAATGTCTCCAGCAAGAACTCCACAATACATCGTATTTAAAATAATTGTTTAAACAATATTTGTGGATATAACGATTACATTTTTTTTTTAAATCGTCATTAAAATAACAGAATTGGTCTGTCTCGAACCATTCGGGTACCAGTCTAAAAATACCATCTCCCTGATGACCGAACAAATAGGGGATCGGGATTGAACCTATTATTACTCGAACTTTGTGTTCAAATGAAAGACAGGAACGCTTTTTATTGTGCGTGCTATTATACAATGCTGGAATTTGTTTCTTTCAATTCTTTGTGAAGTGACTACTCGATAATATTGACGGTAGAATTGTATATTATTGTCCCTGCTAGTGCTATATGCAGTTCACAGTTCACTCATTTCACAGGGCCCTTCAAAATCCTCCATGTGGAACGCTCTTTATCAGAAAGTTCGTTATTTATAATGTATAGCTAGCTTAAAATTATTCCATGCATGTAGGCCTACATGTATATTGTGTCTAGCGTAGCTTTAACCACCATCCAAAGAAATATTTGGAAATAGAAATGTTATTGGACAGATATTTGTTTTATTTTGTCTTGATAATATGGTTAAAATAATAGTTCCATGAATGTATTATTTAAAGTGTTTCTGAAAGTAACTATTATGAACATTACTGCTGCCTTCATGAAATAAAGACAATTCAGCTTTTGCCAATGGGCCGCGACCCTTTCTATATTTTAATTCTATTGCTATCTTGGCCTCTGTCAGTGTCTATTTTTAGATTTAAAAAAAACATTCCTAAACATTGATAGATTCAACACTGATATTGGAAATTATCCCATCATGCATAATAATGTGTCTGTTTGAGAGTTTGAGATTTGGGAGGATACAATACACTGTCTCATATTCATTACACATAGGATGTGATCTATCACAGCGTCACGTAATGATGCAGTGAAACAGCGTGGCAGTCTCTTTGCGTGGCATTCTTTGATAAGTATGTATTTTGTACATAGAAAATGGTTTATTCAACAAAGAATACCCAATTTGAGGTGCTTACTCTTTGAGGTGGAGGAGGGAGAACTTTTGTGGTACGGTACTAGTATCGTTTTTGCCAAATTATTCATAATGGCACGCATGGGCGTCGATCTGTCATTGATACCCATTCATCAGGGGGGATGATCTATTCATTCACCCCCCCCCCCTGATGAATAGCTATTACGTAAGTATCGACGCCCATGGTGGCACGCACATGCCTCCGTGCATTGGCCCTCGTAGCTACATCACTGGCACCCTAAAACCAAGCCGTGAATAAACTAAAACAAACTTAAAATAGTATAAATAAATTCACGCATTTGAACTTAATTGACACCTATCCTGATTGCCCAATAACTTTCATACCAACGCAACAAAGACTCAAAGTCACGTCACGATGATGGGGGGCATTAAAGGGATTAACCCTAAGGAAATCTTGGGGAGGAAAGCAGATGAATCATACCAATTATCATCTTGGCTTAGCACATTAGATAGGTACAATGTTGCGTAAGCATTATAATCCCACTGGGAAGGTCACGAGTCATGTGTATTCATCATTATTCATAACAATCTTAAAGGGAAACAACACCCTAAATTTTAGGAGTCCATTCCACCAAATTTGAGAAAAGTGTGCATGGGTCTGCAGGAGAAGCCTTGTTATGGTCTATAGCCGGGTTGTTCATATATCAAGTTCCAATAATATGGCAATATAACTAGCCTGTTATGATGAAATAGTTTGAATAAAAAGTTTTGAGACACATATTTGCTATGGTTGCTTGTGGAATGGATTACAAGTATGCATAATTACTTGTGTATATCAACTGATTAATTTGGGAATTTGGTTCCCTTGAAAGCCGAAAAGCATGGGAGTCTTTCGGCAAACTGACAAATTGTTCTGAACAAAATATCAAAATTAGTAATATTAAGCTATATTATAAAAATAATGATAGTCATTTTGACGTGGCGTATAAATGATCGCTTCCCCCCTCAGCGACAGTGGTACAATTATTTAAAAAACAATATTCAAGATAACGTTTACCGATATACAGTCCCACGTATATTATATCTGCCTAGTCATTCAGACCAGAAAAATTCAATTTGTACTGATTGCTATACAGTAAAATGTCGATACTCATATAATATACAGTATAATGTAAGTCTCAGATCTACTAGTCTAGTTATGCCTCCGCCAACGAAGTGGCCGGAGGCATTATGTTTTCGGGTTGTCCGTCCGTCCGTCAGTACGTACGTCCGTCCGTCCGTACGTATCGTCCCGTTTTCGTTCTCGCGATATCTCAAGAACCGGTTAGCAGATCAATGTCAAACTTGGTATGAGTGTACATAATATTGGGGTGACAATGATCCGATTAGATTTTAGGGGTCATGAGGTCAAAGGCCAAGGTCACAGGACTCAATATATATGCAACAATGCCTCAATCTTGCGATATCTCAAGAACCGGTGGACGGATCAATTTTAAACTTGGTATGAGTGTACATATTGGGGTGACAATGATCTGATAGATTTTAGGGGTCATGAGGTCAAAGGTCAAGGTCACAGGACTCAATATATGTGCAAAAATGCCTCGTTCTTGCGATATCTCAAGAACCGTTTGACGGATCAATTTCAAACTTGATACGAGTGTACACATCGGAGCGACAATGATCGGATCAGATTTGGGGGGTCATGAGGTCAAAGGTCAAGGTCACAGGACTCAATATATATGCAAAAATGGTTTGTAATGGCAAAATTTCAAGAACTGAATGTCAGATTTCAATCAAACTTGGTACTTGAATGTATCATAAAGAGTCTACGTATCCATACAATATTGGGATCATGAGGTTGAGGTCAAGGTCACAGGACTCGTATAATTATGCAAACAAACTTGTAATGGCAAAATCTCAAGAACTAAATATCAGATTTCAATCAAACTTTGTACCTGAATGTTTCTTAGGGAGCCAATGTAGCCATCAAAGTTTGAGGTCATATGGTCAAGGTCACAGGACTCAAAATATATGAAAATATTTAAAGAAGTAATTCAGTGCACTTTAATTTGGGCTTGATATTAAAATCGCGTGATAGCGGAGGCATAATTTTCGACTGCGCGCAGTCGAACATCCATCTAGTTTTACTAATATATTAGTAACACTATTTGTACTTTATAACTGTATAACATTTACTTACTTTTAAATTAATCGGTATTATATATATCAATCCAGGAAGTATAAGAACAAACTACCAGCTTTGTGGTATTCAATTCCATGCTTATTTGTTATGTCTTTACTCTTCAACGATGAGCGCAGGTACCGATTTCAAATTGAGAACATTAAATATATATATGTATATATATATTATGTGAATGGAAATAATTGCATTGCTTTGAATACAAGATAGGCATTACAATTGGTCACAAGATAATTATTAATCAATACATTGAGCGTACGATTGATCGTGAATCTTTGTTATACGGGACCCTGGTATAATTTTGTCCCTATCAGTATTCAATTATAATCCGTGTGCATTCGAAAATCTGCTAAATTGGAAACAAACAAAATAAAATGTCTCTCTCTAAATATATATATGTCCATATATTACATCTAGTACACACAAATAGTTACCCGAACAACAGGTCACGTATCATAAACAGATTGGATTTACTCATAAAAGTCATATTACCTCAAACTCGTGATAAATTTACCGGTACACAATGACTATAATGAAGTAATACAAAAAGGAACAAACCTTGATAGGAACGCAAAGTCACGTACACTGTCAAGATGTGACCCTCACGACAAGTGTCAAGAAAAAGACTATTGTGATTGTCTCCCTATAACTTAGAAGACTGTTGTCAGACTTCACGTCTGAATATCGGAAACGACTGGTGAAAGAAAAGTTGAGCGTACATGAGTGGGATGGAAATAACGACGACCAAGACGACGACGACGATGAGGAAGACTACGACGACGACGACGGGAGCGGCGACGACGACAACAACATCAGCAGATGCAGCCATTCCCCTGCTCGTGTGATAGTCGTGTTCGCCAGTTGTTCATGCCATGTATTCGGCTAATGCCCGGCGCAGACAGAGCCGACTCGACCCGATCCGACTGGTTTTCAGGAATTTCAGCCTGATTAACTCAGTATGACTATTGTGCTGCCTTAGGACTCCGGTTTTTCCAGTCAAGTTCCAGTCGGAGGTCATTCAAGGCCGATTCAACATGTTGGATCGGCTCCGACTGAGCGAAACTGACTCTAGCCTGACTGAAAACCAGTCGGATCGGGTGCGCCGGGCTTTCGACGCAAGGCCTTGTCAAAGGCATCCCCCACCCCCACCACACCCCCACCCGTGAACATTCTCACGTAGTTAATAACCTACAGAATAATACTATAGTTTTCACAACTAAAATTGCACCACCTTTCCATGCAGATATACGGGGTCAAGTTTACTTTCGTGGGATCAGCGCCCTTTAGTTATTGACAATTATATTTACAAGACATAACTTCGTTGTGAATTTGCATTATGAACACGATGAATGGAATGGGCAATGGAAAAGAATGGTGTGAAAAAGGTGTGAATTTTCTTAGTAAATAGATGTTAGGGAGAAAGGCGTTATGATATTTGGTAAATCTTGGTATGCTGGGAGTACGGCGGAGTGGACTGCACGGACATGTTCTGACCCTCGTCGACGAGATGGCCATCCCAACGATCGACGATCCAGTGCCGTGGTTGGAAGGACATTATTCAAAATCTAGAGACAGGAAGGAACATATATTTTGTCAACAATAATCGTACTTGAAGGTTGATGCTTATGTTTGTGTTGGCATGTTTAAACAAATATTATACACTAATACAGATGGATGTTTATAATGTTTATATTGGTAGGTGATAACTCAATAACACAATACTTCCTCTTGAACTTTTCACTTATTTAAATTTACGTGTATGTTTTTATAATTGTATGTTCTGACTGTTTTCAACAAAATGCAATACATGTTCATAGAAACTGAAGCACGAACATAATTGCAAAATACAAATCGAACTCAGTCTGGTTCTCTGTTTTTTTTTTCTTTCTTCAATGCAAACAGAAAATGCCGGCAAACTGATTTATTTTGATAAAATCGTGAATATCCCCAAGTAGCTCCATTCCTGTGGTTTGACCTTGTATCAAACGACAACAGTCTTTGAAAAACCCCACAAAATGAATTCCCTTATTGCGCAATCATGTCATGATAAATTGATAACACATGTCATACGAAAGACAGTGCATGCTAGATCAAGACCTATTATGGTAAAACCGACATTTTGAAAACAAAACAGTTTGGGGCAATAAAGTTTGTAAATGAAAAAGGTTTTGGTGTCCACCACAAGAACATGGTATTCTTTACCAATAATAAGGTCTTCGCCCCAAAATATGTGGAGACAGTGACGCCTTTTTTATAACTGTAAAAGGGATGCGTGGGGATGGGGGAGGGGGGGGGGGGGGCGACCCCCGTCCCCACCAATTGAGGCGCTAATTACGATTTACACTAACAACATTCTGTTTATTCGCCGATGAACCACACAAATATTACAGATATATATTTATGAGGGACATAAATAAATGATTTACGGTGACACCGGTTTGCGCTTATTTTCTATACCACTTTCAGTATCACAAAGGATACTAAATCATGTGCACATATTTATCTACGTCATATTTTTTTTGTAGCATACATGTCAGTTGTAACTTTGATGATTCCAAGGAATCTAGCATATTTCAACGGTTTCCCAAGACTATATCCTGAGAGGTAATGTAATGGGAGGTTCTGTCCATTGACACCATTTCCTATATTTATCTAAATAAACACCAACATTACAAAGGGAAACTATTTCACGAACTGTAACGTGACCGTGCCTACACCCCTCCCCACAATTTTATATGAAATCTATAATTTGCTTACACACAAGTCACAAGAAGAATCGCATATGACTAATAGCAATGACCATTAACAATTTATGGTTTTACTCAAGTAGAAATGTTTACCATCTTAATTATTAGGTTTTGGGTGTGTTTGCATGCAAGGGTCAATGGTTGTACCATGGACACATGGTAGGGTCCATGGGGTAGTATGGTCCATGGTTGTACCATGGTTATAACCAGTAGTTTGTTTAATCTTTCTTTCTGGCTGCACGAGAAGAAATTTACGTTATTGACACTCTAAAATTAACGGTCAAGGCAGTTGTTTGCTCGCTTATCGTTCAATTGCCGTCTACAATTATTTTAATTCTCTGTTTATATTGCTACCAGTATATCTGTGTTTCATTTGGTAGATTGTTGGATTTACTACTATCAGATGCTAGTGGCGTAGCATGGTCGCACTGATTGGGGGCGCGCACATTAATGGGGGGGGGGGGGGGGCACACCTTGGCCTAGGCCGAAAAATCAGCCAATATTCAGAGACGGAGACACGGAGACTATGTCTTGTTCCACACCCACTGTCATATAGTATGATGCAATCAATTGTAAAGTTTCGCAAGACAGATCATAACTTGACTAAATGCGCAAATGCGATTGGTTCAAAAGTGCGTATTTTCTGACTTGCATTGAGTGCAACTTTACAATCGATCGCAACTATTTCTGCAACTGGGCCCAGATGGTGTTTTTAAAAATAATATTTATATTTTGCATACGTTCATGGATCATTGGGGGGGGGGGGGGGGGGGGGGGGGGGGGTGCTGATGGTCATTGTTTATGTTTACCCGAATGCCGAAGAAAATTCTTTACCACATAAATTTGATAAGTGTTTCAGTTTGGTTTCTGGCTTTGGGGCTGGGTGGAAGGGGGCTTGGTTGCACCCCCACATGTTATGCTTATTGCATGTAGATCTGTCATTGATACCTATCCATCAGGAGGGGGGGGGGGGGGGTGTTCTTTTCATTCATCCCCCCTGATGAATAGGTATTACGTAAGTATCTACGCCCATGGCTTATTGGATCTGCTATCATGATTAGGCCAAACTGTTAATAATTATAATCATATCCCGGGAATCATATAGAGCAATTTCGAGCTGCGAAGTAACTCGTCCTTGCATAATGTGGTATAAAAGTTAAACCCACGGTGAAGTATTTCCAGAAGAACTTCATTCAGAGAGAAATAAATGGCATCAATGTATTATCTTTATTCTTGCGAACGTCATAAGGTTCGCTACTCATCTGTAATAAACCAAGGAGGTACTAGTCCTCCTTGAATAAACCAACCTACAAGTTCACAGTTCATACACTATGGATATATGGGACAATGTTATTATTTGAAAGAAAACAATAGCGAAAATATTGTCGGAACTTATACGATGATGTTTAAAGTATTATACCAAACAATAATCTTGAATTACAAAGCGTTTCGCAAAACACAACAGAAAAAAGAGACGATTGCCCTACTCACGATTAACCTCCGATAATCTAAGATATATTTAGTACGGGAATAGCCTAATCACTTTCCTGTTTTTTCCTGTTTTTCAAATACAATTACAAGTTTGTATGACTGAAATACATACCTATTACATTTGTGCAGGCCTTATGAAAGTTTTTCATTGAGACACCCGATCTGCATGGTGCTACATGGTGTGTAGTTCCGTTCATTTGATACCAGGATGAGGGCGTAGTTCTATGTTAGGTTCAATTTCGCATGGCCTACACCCATTTGGTCTGCGCCTAATTGTCTGAAACTTATTTTGTTCCCAATCTCTAAGCTGACCCTCATCCTAAGCCTAACCACAATCCCAAACCCCGGTACCAGTAGAGTTCAGTGGGTACCATAATCTTAATCCCTAATTATGATAATCCAAAGTTCCGATATTGGAGTAGAACAAAATTGGATGTAGACCAAGGTGGTAAGTTACCCCTAGTGTTCTACCCAAATGCCCGCCTCTCCCCCGGGGGAAACGAAATTGCATTGGGGGGGGGGGGGGGGGGGGCTAATTTTCAAACGTCAAGCTAGCATACATTAAATAGCTAGCGGAAATGTGTTTTACATTGTACTCTTTATGGTCATTATGGGGGCTCTGTTATACAATTTTGTTGGCTCCATTTTTTACATTTCGGGGACTACATTGTTCCGAACCCCCGTGTAATTTTCAGTATTAGCTATGGGCAACTGGTTTTATAATCTGCACATTGTAATGTTAGTAATGACATGCATGAGTTATGATCAGAACAATGATTTAAAATGATTTCATGCAGTACGTTATATACACACCAGACTAAAACAACTATTACAATAAGCCTAATGAATATGCATGGAAGAATCAAAGAAACGAACATAACCATAGCACGGTAAAAGAACAACAACTATATTACCCAACTAAAACAGCACCCTTCCCATAGAATCGTGCCACATTGAATATTTACGTATTCAATTTTCTCTGTCGTAAAGATGTACAGTTTGCCAATCTGAGCTTTGTAATCGTGGTTATATCTGAACTGGTATCCTTATCGGCCATCATTCATTTCGATATCACTGTTGCATTTGTCATTGAGCTTAGTTCGGGGGATAAAGCAAGAAGTACTGTGAACCATGGGCATCGTATGATACGATTGAAATATCGTGTTATTATTATTCAGTCTAAATCATCCTTGTTTCCTATTGTATGAATGACAATAAATGAACGAAGAGCAACAAACATAATATTAATTTACGGCGCGTGTGTCACTCAGTATTTTACATTGTCACGGGGTTTGAATGTTCGTCGTATAATATTTGTGAACATATAACATTAGTATAATTATCATTTATGGCTAGCATTCCTATGAATAATGCAGCCAAGCTTTGTGGTGTATTTTCATGATAAAACAAAGAACAAAATGAAGTATTTGTTATTCATTTCTACCGTGGATTTGTTCAATTATATGTAACCGATGGACTGAATCAAGTGAAGTGATATAATTCTATCATCAATATAGATTTTATTTTGACACCACTGGGGTTGTGAACTTTGCGCTAAGAGCAACATGTTTTGATAAGGTCCATGAAAATAAGATATGAAAGCCCTATAAAATAGATGCGGTATTGGGGTAGAGATACTAGAAAGGGAAATGAACACAATCATGCACGTAATCTCGACTATGTTTGCATGAAAGTTTGTATACCATGCACCCAATGACGTAGATACGGGGGCACGGGGGGGGGGGGGGGGGAGCACTTTCCTCCCAATAATTTAACCAAATAAAAAACATAAGGGGGAAGCCTGTGAAGAAATAAATGAATACATAAGGTGTGCCCCAATAATTTGCGTGTCCCACCCCCCCCCCCCCCTACCAACATTCCGACCACACTACACCACTGACACCACCTGTTCAACTCGTGAAGGTTATCAAAGGAGAGTAAATAACGATTTTTGTATATTGATTATGTTTGATATATGAGGCGTACTGGGTAGATAGGCAAGCGATGTCGTATCTTTTGGAAGGGTTTTTTTTTGTTTGGGGGGGGGGGGGGTGGCTGTAAGGTGGTGCAATAAAGAATGCAATATTAAATACAATGTGCCCCTAATGCGTGGTGTTAGGTCATGCAACGCTTATTGTGGGCAAGTTGTCCTATGGAATTATGTGGCAGTGGTGGTGGTGGTGGTGGTGGTGGTTGAGGGGGGGGGGGGGGGGGTGGACCCATAACTCGAGAGCCGTATTACTGCGGGCAGTGAAGAAGAAGTAGAAAATGTCTAGATTAGGGGTCGCTTATTTTGACCCCTCGTACTTGTTCTACACGCCTAGGCCAATATTTATTATGCAGAATATTTAGAAACAACCAACGGGATATGAATTTGTGGGAATACGCAATGAACTTGGAGGTTCTGAATTCCATTTACCAATGTGTTTATTTTGAAGATACTCGGCATGAACTTTCGTATCTTCTTTATAATTCGTTTCCTAAATTAGCATAATGTCATTTCTATGAGTATGACATTTTAATATAGTATCAACATAATTTGATTTAATGGATTTCAGTTGTAATATATCCGCCATAATTCAATAGCATATTTAACATCATGACATTGATGTGTGTTTATAACATGATCGACATTTGACAGTCATGTCAGGCCTGTCAACTGGTGGTTTTATCTTACAACGTACTTCCTCTGTCGGATTATACATAGGAAGGAAACCAATGATTGTATTTTTTTGTCTGCCACAATACTTGAATAATATATAGATTGAGTCATATTTATATTATAAACCTACATCGTACTCACGGTCGTTTATATTTTATTCCAGTTTTTCTATAATTATGATTTATCGCTTTGTAGTTCTTAGTTCACTTCGCATGACTTGCAAAAAACAACAACATTTTCTTCGGTTCTGACTGATGATAAACACAAATGTAATTGCAATTTATAAATGAAACTGACAATTTTGTCATCGACTTGACATGATTTCCACAATCTATGATGCACAAGATTTATATAGCCACATTCGTTTCACATTCGTTTAGACTTCAGTTTTTACTTTCGATGACTGGCTATCTAAATGGGAGCTAACATGTTCGCGTACAATGAAATTAGTTATATAATCAAAATATGAACAAATAGCGCAATTAATTAATTACGTTATATTGCCCTGCACCATTGCACGTGAAAATCGGTATATTATATTACGTGAACTTGAATGTTTGTAATAATGTTTGTCCATGGCTTTCCGGGTATGATATACTTCATCGCTGGCTACACATGCTACACCAGCTGTTTAATTTGCCCTCGTTGTCCTTGGTAACGGAACTGTCATATACGAGGCATTGTCAATAATAAACACCACCATTGTGAACGAGATTTATCACTATGTCGCTGCAGGCAATGCAAAACAAATTATTATTCGTTACGCCCTTTGTTTACGAATAAAATTATTTTTGTAATCATTCAGTTTTGCAGATTTAATGGGTGGATTTTGTAAGTCGTGACTTTTTACGCGCCAAGCTCGTTTAATTGTGAGATTTCGTGAACTCTCCTTCCGGTCCAGAATATTTGTAACCTAAGGGTTTCTTTTTTCAAGAAAATTATCTTCAGATTTCTCAAACCAGATTAACAGATTCATGAGTACAAATATAATTATGATTGATGTGATGCCGTATTAAAGTGGCCTATAACCCTAGATTTTGTGGCATACTGGATGGGATATATTACAAAACAACGGAGAAAACGATTTCAAACAAATAACCCATGTATTTTTGCCTATATGTAATTTATATTAGCGGCGACGATTGAGCTTTCCTTGCATGTTATGATGTGCCTGGTCTTGAATTAAAAAACAATACAACAACCCTAGATCCTGGTGGTACGACGATTACAATTACACATCATTACCTCTGTTATGAGGTTTGGTGGGGAAAGGGGCAACCTTTTTGGAAAAAATGTTGTTTAAAACAAAAATTAAGATCACGCGCATAACGCAAATTGACCGTTTAAAAAAGTAAGCACGTTGTGTTGTTATCTCTTAAAATCGTGGGCTGTTCTACAGAGCATTGTTATTCTTCGTCTATAGAGAACTTTAAGAGTACCCTCCACGTTGTTACCCATGGTTACGGCGTGGTAAGCGTAGCGAAATCGCTATGTTCCGACGGAACTCACAGAAGGCACCAACATAATGGATGATCAGGGGCGTAGACCAACGGGGGGGATGAGGGGGAATGAGGGGATGACATGTACAGCATCCCCCCCCCCCCCCCCAGGTTTAGGGAAGGATATATATTTATCTGTGTGTATCTGGTATACGAGTGAGATAAGAAAACATTAGTTGTATGAGCTAAGACTTGTTATTTTAACGTGAACAAAGTAATTTTAAACATCCATTATCAATTTTCGCTGGCGCGCTTTTGCGCGCGAACAGATTATCTACAGTTTGTATGTGTTACTTGCGTATGGTCTGGGGTGAGTATTGTTTTTTCGTATACCGGGCCACGTAGTTCCAGTTGTAGGCTAGCATTGCTCTGGCCCCCTGGTTGTTGTGACGTGTCAACCAAATTGCCACATTTTCCAAGTATATTATATAAAGGCAAAATCTTCTCCGTTGGAGGGGGATTACCCTTTCACCAAACCTCCCTATTTGGCTCTGCCCCAGCCCTCTGTAAGCTTCGCCCCTCGGGACTCATTCTTGGCAATAGGATAATGTTGTATAGTGCATACATCAAGTGGCATATGGTGATGTTGGAACTGTGTATGACGCTAAAAATATAAATACATATTGTGTTTGTGTTGGGGTGCATATTCATATGTGTGTCAATTATTTGTTTTCTCGTGAAAATAATTAAATTTAAAATTCTGGTCGATCAAAACATACACGCTTTCCCAGATACAGTCAACTAGATTAAGCCCGAATTTCCTATCATAGGTAAGCACCAAGATTGCACAATTACAAGTCCAAAAATGCAAAAGCTCCCCTACGTGGGAAGGGGGGACACCCCCCCCCCCACCTCCCACACCCTCCCCCACTCAGTCACTTCGCTCCCTCGGCTTGGTCGCTTCGCTCCTTGCAATGTCTCACTCTCACAATCTGGCTCAAAGTTGGCAGCACTGTGAGATGTGGTGGGCATGAGCCCCTACACGGACAAAAATCGTGAGGCCCCCCATAGGTTTTGCCCCCCCCCCCAATCCAAAACTGCTTCCGGCCCGCATGCGTCACGACCATATTAACATCAAATTCCCCCCCCCCCCCCCCACACACACACTGAGCCACTGAGAGGACTTTCAAGCAATTGTCTTTGGTCTCGAATATTCGCGGCAGGTGAGTCTCAGGCCGCGAACAAATTGGGTCTTAGGTCCGTGAACGGCAAATCACCCCCCCCCCCCCCCCCCAGTGTAAGAACCTGTCTTCCGCCACTGTGGATGATTATCCATTTATGGGACAGGACTACGTTGTCCTTTTTACTGTTATTATGGTTATGAAAGTAGCTCTCACGCGAGATCGCTTCGTGAGATCGATAGTCCCCGCAACCCGCAAACGCAAATTGACCTTTCCAAGTGTACCACAACATGAAACCACGAGTTGCTATATAGTTTAACATTATTTTGGACCGTGAGGGTGTCGGCCTTATAACCAAATCCACCTGTCCAATTTAACGTAATTGATTCCCTTTCACACCCATGTAACCGTGAGTCCCGTGATGGTAAAGTTATCTATTCTTGGTTGCAAACATAAATCGAGATATGGTACATGGGTTACGCCCCGGGGGGGGGGGGGGGGGGAGGGGTACTGTGGGGGGTCCTGTCCTCATAGAAAGGGGTGTATCATGCGTAGACCAAGAATTCGAGTAAAAATGGTTGGTTTTTTACGATCAGGCAAGTTACTCTCGAGGTATATTGAATAGGGTCTCAAAATCACCAAAAATCAGGATATCTTTTTTAGGCTGATGAGTTAACGCATTTAGGGTTTCAAAAAATTCAGCTTACTTGCTTAGGGTTCATATCAAACACGAGAACAAGTTTTAGTCACCGTTTGAGCTGAAATATTCCACCAAATCCCGGTCCAAAACATCGCACGCGTTCGCTGTTCGCTGTTCCATATCGTGCTCCTGGATCGTGCACATACTCACGCAGGTTGGAAAAACATTATGCATGATCAAGGGCCTCATTGCAATGAAAGCAAAATAGTATTACTTGCTTAGGTATCATAAATAGTTATAACTTGCCTAGGGTTTACAAAATATTGGATTACTTACTTAGGGTAGGCAAATACCGATAATCAATACCTTACTTAG
>JBAMJV010012359.1:0-29524 GCA_037951105.1 Echinarachnius parma | reverse complement strand
TCGGATACGGCGGGCATGCTTTCAGATCGCGAGTTGGCTTGTTTTGGACAATAATAAGCGGCCTCCGCATGTTGCGGGCGGGCTTTCTTTGTTTACGATGGGACATCGAGCAGGAAGAGAAAGAAATGGAACTTATATGACGATTTTTGTAAGTATGACTTATCATTTTGAAAATGAAATTTTGTACAATAAATCATAAAATCAGCTTCAATCTAGGTATGCAATTTTTTACTTTAGATATGCTGTTCTTTTCTCTCTGTTTGTAGTTCAAATTGTGTCCCGTAGATTTTTACCACTGTGAGCAGTAAATGGTCCATCAGGACCATTTACAATACATTGTAGATGTGCTCTAGGAGTGCAAAGTTTGTTCATTGCACATCTACAAATTATTGTAAATGATCCTTGTACCTAGGACGGTTCACATGCCCAAGTATATAATGGTCACTGCCCAGGGCTGCTAACTATCACACTAAAAAGTAAAAAAAAAATATACAAAATAGACCAAGAATTCAATATTCCCAAATTCAGTCTGCACTCTCCACTCTGACCGACAGTACAAGATAGTTCAGTACGTAAAAGAGGCTCTGAAAGGATAGATTTATCGATCTAGCTCCAGTGCTCCACTCCCTCTATTATTTTCCTAATTATTCAATAGCCAACGATCAACAGAATACAATGATTCAGAATATATTTAAATAACGAAACACATGGACAAAATTATAACCGTATTGCCGTAAGCGGGCGCACACAGAATTTTAGGGTAAAACAAGATTGATCTAGTAACATTGTTTATGCTGGAATATTGCTTTTGAGTCCCCTCACTAGGCTCACGCTGCTGTGTTAGCCACACCCCTGTTCTACCGCTTGCCCTAAGCCTAGGTAAATGAGCAGAATTGGCATGGACCAATTAGAGTACAATAGCAGAATTTACACAATGAAAAATACTGCAACTCACATCTAGCTCTCCAATTTAGTCACTAGATGCCTTTCAAGTGTATTCCTTTCAATCCTTTGTGCATTGTATTTGTAGTGTACATAAATAAGTACCTATATATGTGTAACGTTGCCTTTGTCCACCTTTGTACACCTTTGTCTGTGTGTCCTGTAATAAACCTGATTTAATAATTATGTTTTCCCTAATCCAGGGCTGTTATAGAACTGCTAATGTGAAATGGGTAAAAGTATAATTGGCCACTTTGCCATATTTAATAATTATGTTTTCCCTAATCCAGGGCTGTTATATTCTTCTAATGTGAAATGGGTAAAAGTATAATTGGCCACTTAGCCATAATAGCCAATCGTTCTACAGTGATTTTCATTTTCCATGTCCTAGTCTGCCAAGAATATGTAAATTCTAGCTGATGTGTTTCTTGATGATCAGATCTGGTACTTGACAACATTAATTAGTCTTTTGGTGTATGTCTTGGTTTTGCTTGTACAAGTACTGGAGTAAGTGACTTGTGGATTGTGAAATACAGCTAAATTAACACACATATATTGCATCAGTATCAAAGTTTCAGTCCAGACAGTCTGCAGAATTGCCAGAGTGGACAGGCATCACACAAGCAGCTGCACTGCTGGGCTGGCCCACATCTACAAAGATCGAACTAGCATTGGGCTGGCCATGGCTAGGGCGCCCTGCATACATCCACTCCATGGTGGGGCAAAGCTTGGAGAACCCTGGGCATGAATAGCTAGATATATGCATGTTCTGTCTTGGGGTATGATCTTTACCCTACAGCTATTTTACTTAAACAAATATAATTATCTATAGGGGTCGCACGCAATATGTTTCCAGGGTATACCAACATAAACGGGGCATAAACGATGCTGCTTGATCAATTTTGTGGAAATGGTAAACTGGGGTAGCGCCCGCTTTCGCTTACAAGTTATTTAGTCCGCGCCGTATCGTTATTAATATTATACTCATTGTTCTGTCGATTATTGGCTATTGAATACTGAAGAATAGAGGGGGTGAAACGTGGGGAGTGAAGAGGGGGATATTTATTTTATATTTCTTATTTATTACTTTCATGAGTGTGAAAATTAGTGTTCTCAGTTTGTGAATTACTTTAAATGCATGAGTATAATTGGACTCAGTGCAATTACAGGGCGGTGGCGGATCTATGGGGGGGGGGGGGGGGGGGGTTTAGGGGGTTTAAACCCCCCCCCCCCTAGGGCTGCCAAGTGAAAATGTGATGTGCATAGAAAAACGCCATCATGAGTCCAGACCCACACAGTATCCGCATCGTCATTGGGTCAACCCCCCCCCCCCTCCCCCCCCTTAGCAAAAAGCTAGATCCGCCCCTGAAGGGGCGCCCGCTTTGGGCATACATTGTACAATTATTAAGCTATGCATGTCGTTATTTTAGTCAATTTGCTATGCTTATCATTGGCTACTGAGTATTGAAGAGTAGAGGGAGTGAAGCTTGACAGGCATATCGGGGGGGGGGGGGGGGGGGGGGGGGGGGGGCGCGGGTTTAACACCCCACTTTGACCAAAAAAAAAAGACTTTTGTTTAAACACGGCCCCCCTTACTACTTTTAATGGGTCTTGAGTCCACTTATCATGGTCTCGACCATCATAATCAATGGTCTTGGTGCCTCCCCCCCCCCCCCCCCCCCCCCCGATGCTTAAATGAAGCATGTTAACTGCACAGTGGGTATTTATTTTTTAGTTGTCAAAAAAGGTATTGGGCTGGCCTTGGCTAGAGTGCTCTGCATACATCCACTGCATGGTGGGGCAAAGTTCTGTCGTCAACATTTTTCGAGGCTGAGACTGAGATCACTGGTTCAGTTGTGTAATGGGGGGGGGGGGGGGGTCCGAGACCATTGGTTCAGATGGTCGAGACAGATAAAGACTGGACTTGAGACCGGTACAATGTGGACCCGAGACCGCCAAAAAGTGGACCTTTCTGAATTGGGGGTGAGGGGAGTGTACGCACCAAACGTTGCCCCCCCCTGGCTACGGGCCTGTTACTCTCATGAGTGTGAAAACAGCATTCTCAGTTTGTAAATTACTTCAAATGCCTTACGTGTCTTGTGCTCAGTGCAATTATCGTAGAATACTGGGGCGCCCGCTTGCGGCATACAATTACAGCTATATTATGTGTGTCGTAACTACATGTATCGTCATTGTTTGTTTGTTTTATTTCTGCATTTTGTCCCGCTTGTCATTGTGTCCCGTTCATTGGCTGTCGAACATTGGAGAAAAGAGGACGTGAACTGTCTTGACTGAATACGGGGATAAAATAGTTTTTGAGAATCGTGTGAACCACTCTATTTGAGAATTGATTGGAACACTTGCTCTCATACTGTACCTAGTAAGCAGCCCTGCAGCTATTCGCTATAATTACGTTGTATACCTGGACATTGACAAACATATTTAAAGGTGAAATTGTTTACTAACTTGATAATCGCTTTATACTGGCAAGATGGATTTTACCAAATTATTGATTATAATCAGACTTTTTCTACTGTTTTTTCATGGAATTATGATCAGTGGAAATCACGCTGGGGTTCTGACTACCATCACGGCGATAAGAGGCCAGGAGGCTGCTATGACCTGTTACACGGGCACATTCACTGGCAATGTGACGTGGATAGTGAATGACGGCACAAGCTTAACAATTACAACCTGTCTACAAAATGAACCTGTGTGTGGTGAAATTGGACTCAATGCAAAGTCCATTTCAAGTTACAATGGTACTCGTAATGCCAATACTTCCATATTGAAAATAATAACAAGCCAACCTGAAGTCGGAGTTCATGTGTGCAGATTAGATGAGGAGATTATTCAATCATTTGAGCTTGTTCTTGTCAATCGAGAAGATATTCAGAAACCCACATGTCTTGTTTCACCTCAAGTGGTATCGGATGAATTCTATTTTGCAGAAATCAATTTCACATGTAGTTCATTTAATAAGGTAACTAATCAATTGTTGATGATCTACTTCAACGAGGAAAGTGCAGCTCAAACCAAGTCTACTCATCTCACCTATATCACTGATTATGCAACCTTTGCAGACTCCTCCCAAGGCTCCTGTGAAATGACAATTGAAGGTCTGAGTGAAACATGGAGTTGCGTATTCCCTACTCATGTCGATATCATTTCCACCACCAAAGGGACTGATGTAGAGTTCGAGTGTCGACCTGATGATGTGGTAGATGGGCAGATCTCATGGAGTCTGTTGGAGCCCGATAGCGTCATCGACATCGCGAATCGGTCTTGGATCCGAGGAGGAGGGCGATCGATGTTGCTTCGGGAGATGACTACGGATGACCATGGTCGAGTGGTCCAGTGCCTTGTCCATCAACCTGGTGACTCCGATAACATCACGTTCATCGGGTTCCACCAGATTAAACATGACGTTGACTTTACTCCTACTAGAACTAGCAGCAGGGGTCCCAATGGAAATAATGCTGCTGAACCTCATAGTACCACTACGACGTACCGAATTCTGTTTGCCTTCATTTTCATCTTATGGTTGCTAACCGTTGGCATTTTCCTAGCATGGGTTGTCTACCCAAGAGCAAAAGCACACTGGCAGCTATCAACAGCGAGCACCTATTTTAGTCACTGGGGCAAGGAACAGTCGACACGAGTAGGAGAAGGGAATGCCGGAAATGGCCAAGGAATTCAAGTTACATATGTTGAAAAGAAATCTGCAGTGAAAGCCGATGAAGGCAATTCATCTTCCAACAACAACGCATCCTCTGGAGACAATAGTGTAAGGATTACATCAGCGGAGCCGGTGGCGAGCACTAGTTTGCTGCCTGAAGTATCCACCGTCGACAACCCCCTCTACTTCTGCGTCGACAGGTCGTCTCCGCCTTCACTGTGGTCGGCACCGATGTCGGATGAGGGAATTCACGGCAGCGTCATTGAACTTGACCTAGAAGGGTACGACATCGTTGGTGAATCGGACCAAGCTGTATTTCCGACCTTTTCTAATGAACAGAATGACTACGCCGAAGTCACTGTAGGGAACAATCCCAAGAGAAATGCAGATTCGCCCTTGTACGGTGTTGTGAACAAGTAAAAGCATAACATGTCATAATAGTTTTAACCCTAAAAAGACTGGGGGGGGGGGGGGGCTGATTTAGCCCCCCCCCCCCCCTCCGCGTTTTTCGCGATTACTTCGCAACGCTTAAATATTTTACGATGCCACTTCATGACTTTTTTCCTTAGAGTCTTGCGCAACTTTTGATACCAAATTTGCGCACACCGGTTCGACATGTGTTACGTAACATTTTGCGATCGCATGTCACAGAAAGATCAATTTTTTTCTAATTCTTCCATGTATATAACACACACAGTTTTTACATGCACCTTTTATGTTGCAGTTTTACACCCATCTTTTCACAAGTAATGTTAGTATTCCACTTTGGCATGGTGAAAATACTTATTGTATTCTCATTTGCATAAAACAATACAATATATAGAGAATAATACAAAGAAAAACAAAGAAAATTATAAAAACAAAGAAAAACAAAATCAATTTTCATGATTATCCTGTTGTTTAAATCAGAGATTGGGTCAATTTATATAATCTTAGCATGTATACTACACTAGGCAGTAGGAACACAATTTTGTTTGATAAGAATCACCAATAAAGAAAAATGCAAAAAATACGAAAAAATAAAATGTTCGCATAATTAATTAGCTCTAATTAACATATTATAATTAAAACAAACAAATTAACTATGCAATATTGTAGAGCTCATGGAGTCGATCGGAGTTTCGATTGCCGAGAAAACAACAAAAAATACCAAAAAATACAATTTTCGCATAATTAATTAGCTCTTATTAGCATATTCTAATAAAAAAAAAATTAACTACGCAATATTGTAGACCGTATGAACATCTATCGCGATGCCAAATTTGGAGTCGATCGGAGTTTCGGTTGCCGAGATCTTATGGGGGGGGGGGCCCTTTTAGCCCCCCCAGTTTTTTAAAGGTTCAAAATATCCCAGTCTTTTAAGGGTTAAAGAAAATATGCACTCACATTAATGCTTTGATGTCATTTAAATAAGAGAAATCCATCCCACCGACACTGAGGCGATCACACTTCCATCAGAAGATTCTTGCAATAATGTTGGTGTAATTTTTTGAATTTTCTTTATATGAATTTAACGGATAATTTTAGCCTTATAACATGTGCCGTGCCTTATACATGTGCCTAAATGTAATCGTTTGTTTATAAGTAATATTAGGGACGTACTTGCCTAATGCAATTTACATATAACATGCCTTTATAAATACATGTGCCTTATGTAATTATTTGGGACGTACTTGCCTTATGCAATTTCATTACAATATTATAATTATGTGCCTTATGCAATTTAATTACATTATTATAAGTACATGCCTTATGTAATATATTGTAGTAGTATTGGTTGTATGATATGCCTTTTATAAACCCCTCACAAAAAGTTCCGCAATTCAAGTTTGAGCGTTCATATCTCTCATATTACTTTACTACCGTTCATGAATTTGGTATCATTGGAAACCTTGTATTCCCACCTTAACATTGATATGACCATTGCTATGGATACTTTATTATACAAATAGTGCATGGTTTGGAGTTGAAAAACCAGAATAGACAATGATACATTTTTAATTTCTCGTGAGCGATTATATTGCATCGAGGCCGCAGGCCGAGTGCAATATAATCGCACGAGCGAAATTAAAAATGTAGAGGTGTCTATTGTGGAATATTTAACGACAAGAAGCATGTACTATTTGTTATATAATATGATTATTTTGAGGAACTGATATGGTTATCATGTTGATAAACCCAAATTTATCTTGCTCAAATTAGGCCCCTGTTACACATGCGTCGGCTTTTGAAGCCGGCCCTGGGGGCCTCACGCCGGCAATTTGAAGCCGCCTCGAGACCATTAAACCCCTGTTACACATAGCGCACGACCCTGTTACACATGGCAGGACCCTTGTAATTATATTCACACGATTCACGGTGATCAGGCCTCATATCCATATACGGCTCTGCTCATACCATATTTAGTGTTGGCATCAGCGCGCCCTTGTATCCCATATTAGGCATATTAAGCGACCTACTTCCATAGAAGTATGAATAAACAAACCAACCCGTTAATAACTAGAAGGCTCACTTAACGCGCGCAAGTTACGTGTCCCATAGACTTTGTACATGGGCAACATGGCGGAGTGAACCGATTTTTGAAGCTCCCGTAGCCTACTTCTCTACGTCATCGCGTAGTGACCTAGAAATACTTGACCAATCATCATGCTATGCAGTGCGTAGACTATCGCGCCTATTTTCCTGCGCACTGTTCTAGATTTCATCACGCTTATGAGAACAATGGGAGCCATTGTGACGTATGCAAATGAACTTGTTTTATTGACCTCGATCCCGTGACGACGCGTTTGAACTACTCTGTGATTGGTTAACTGTAGTTCCCAAGTAGCCCATAATGCAACCAGTTGTAGGCTCTTCCGGTGAGCAAAAATCGCTGCACTCTGGCAGCAGTGACACCCCCTTGCATTTCCCCCAGGGGGGTCATACTGCGCGCTAATCTTGGAAACACTTATGGACTGGCTAACATGGAATTCTGGGATACGTTTAGTCTAGGATCGAGACCCTCGATCGCATGCTGAACATAGCGCGACAAACGAGAGATGTCTGCGTAACATCAGTGATCGCTGCTCACGAGGCCTCGGCTGGCAGCCATCACTGCTGTTGTGTAGATCTCTCTCGTTGGCGGCTATCTATTATGGGTGATGGGAATATTTTTAGCATGCGATCGAGGGTCTTAGATCAAAGACTACAAATTACCCAGCATTCCTAACCGGCCATGTTTGCTGCGTGTTAAGGCTATGGGAAAATTAGCGCGCAGTGCGTAGATTCTCTTCTAGTTATTTATATCAGGGGGGTGTCACTGCTGCCAGAGTGCCGCGATTTTTGCTCACCAGAAGAGCCTACAATTGGTTGCATTATGGGCTACTTGGAAACTACAGTAAACCAATCACATAGCAGTTCATATGCGTCGTCACCGGATCGAGGTCAATAAACAGGGGGGTGTCACTGCTGCCAGAGTGCAGCGATTTTTGCTCACCGGAAGAGCCTACAACTGGTTGCATTATGGGCTACTTGGGAACTACAGTTAACCAATCACAGAGTAGTTCAAACGCGTCGTCACGGGATCGAGGTCAATAAAACAAGTTCATATGCATACGTCACAATGGCTCCCATTGTTCTCATAAGCGTGATGAAATCTAGGACAGTGCGCAGGAAAATAGGCGCGATAGTCTACGCACTGCATCTAGCATGATGATTGGTCAAGTATTTCTAGGTCACTACACGATGACGTAGAGAAGTAGGCTACGGGAGCTTCAAAAATCGGTTCACTCCGCCATGTTGCCCATGTACAAAGTCTATGGGACACATGACTTGCGCGCGTTAAGTGAGCCTTCTAGTTATAAACGGGTTGGTTTGTTTATTCATACTTCTATGTCAATAAAACAAGTTCATATGCGTACGTCACCATGGATCCCATTGTTCATAAGCGTGATACAAATCTAGGACAGTGCGCAGGAAAATAGGCGCGATAGTCTACGCACTGCATAGCATGATGATTGGTCAAGTATTTCTAGGTCACTACGCGATGACGTAGAGAAGTAGGCTACGGGAGCTTCAAAAATCGGTTCACTCCGCCATGTTGCCCATGTACAAAGCCTATGGGACACGTGACTTGCGCGCGTTAAGTGAGCCTTCTAGTTATAAACGGGTAGGTTTGTTTATTCATACTTCTATGATTTATATACTACTTCTATGATTTTCCCCATTCAAGAACAAGCGCACAAGAGCACATTACGCACTCCAAGGCAATCCCCTGCGCAGCTCGTTTGGCTCTCTATGGTCAGTTTGAACATACTGAAAAGTTATAATACATATGTATTATAACTTTACCATTGATTATACCGGATTAAGCATCGGTAATCAACCAATGGGAATGCTCAATTTACCTTCATTATGACGTCATCATATTATATCATAAAATGTGCATGACACCCGAATATGGGGCAAAAGTGAAATGTTGCAAAATCCATTGATATTGTCAACAGTGTACCCTCCTTTTGTTGAGAGAATAAAGTGTTCTCAATGATGTTTAGTCGGTCATGCGTGGATGTCAATGGCAAATTATCATTTTCGTTGGAGGGTGATATGTGTCTTTATGAATATGAGGTGGTGCAATAACGTTTGTGTATGTTGTTAGAAGATTAATGTGCTTTATTGACTGAATGAGAAATTATCATTTTGTTTGACCTTCACACAAGTTTACACAAAATCCACCTCAAGTACAGTACAAACGTCTCTTTTCATTGTCTAAACAACAGAAAATGCATAATTTTAATCATGACCACTTCAGAATCATTCCATCCTCCAGGGGAAATGATAATACGCAATTGACATCATGCATGATCGCCTCAACATCAATCAAAGCATCACTTATTCTCCCAATAAATCATATTGACAATATCAATGCATTTTGCAACATTTCACTTTTGACTTTGCCCCATATTCGGATCTCATGCACATTCCATGATAACATATTCATACCAAATGTCATATCAATGTAAAGGGGCGAATACAAGCTTTCCAATGATACCAGATTCATGGACAGTAATAAAGTAATAGGAGAGATATGAACGCTCAAACTTGAATTGCGGAACTTTTTGTGAGAGGTTTAGATTGAAAACAAAATAAATGAATGATTTAAAGGGATAGTACAGTTCTGGTCAAACTGAATTCGGACTGGATTTTGGTAAATAAAACTTGTACGATACCATTCAACTCAATTGGCAGAAAAACAATTACATGTATACAAAGCTTACTTAGAAGGCTGTTTTCATTAAAAAAAACAACAATCAGCCTTTAACACAAGAGGGCGCCCTGTCAGACACCTGAAAGTGTCACCCATTTCTTATATAAGGAAAAAGGTGAATGTGACGTGTTGTTTAGATACTGATTCAACAGGAATATCATCAACATCATACAAATCAGAATATAAAGAAAATGAGCTTGAGAGTTAGTCTAAAATGAATTGGTTGTTCTTGCAACATTTGGAGTGTGTACTTCTGTCTTCTTTAAAATGTCACCAACTGGATGCACATGGCATCCTTGCGGTTTAGTGAATGTTTTACAGAATTTGAATTTGCCTTCAAAAGAAGAACACTATTAATGTCATCATGCGGATGAGATTAGAAAAGGAGTATATTACATATTTTGATCAAACCATCATCGCTATGTGATAGCACAGATAATACAAATTAGTTTTGTAGTCATTAACATAATTTGTCCAAATTATTTTTAGGATGTACATGTACATTGTAAGCAACAGTTTGTACAGAAGTAAGTGTGCTTTATACATTATTCTTCACTATCACCATGAGTATCATGCACATATAAATTATTATATGTATGTTTAAAAAAATATTAATACAACATCTTTTAATGTTTTTGTAATGTAAGTTATGGAAGCACACAAGGAAAACTCTTACAAATGTTTAATAGGTGTAATGTATATTCAATATATTTGAATCAACAGTGCTTATTTCGTGGTGCTTCCTCGACTAGATACAAGCAACACATTAACGTATTATTTGTATACGCATACCATCTTTGAGCTTATACACAATTGATTATCACAAATATAAATAAGCCAAAGATGATTACGTGAAATGAAGTAAGAAGTGGCATAATTTACCAAATAATGGCAATAAACACGCTGCAATACCGACAGTATAGTCTTCCGATACTGCTATGCAATGGACATCTGAAAACATGGTAACCTTTTGGAGAATTGTTAAACCTAAACCTATTTTCTTAGCACATGTTTCAGAAATGATTAAAAAATACGAAGAATAGACAGACTTCCTGGAAATTATGCTGAAAAATATGTTTCGTGTAATTTTCATTAAAGGGGACCACCAGGCAAAGAACAACACATAATTAAATATGTTTTGGTACCGTTTCGTGATATCAAATAGATACCCAACATTTTGCAAAGGCTTGTGTAATTCATAAACAAAGCAATTAATTTCTACCACTTACGGAACCCCTACTATTTCCTGGTTCCGTACGGGCAAAACATTTGTGAGTGCGCCAATGCAATTCACGCGTACGTTTGGAGACAATAGAATCCCAGGCGATTCGTTCGCTCTGGACAAAGTAGTCTCTCGTAAATGCAGACCCATGAACTCGTGCTTTACAATGGTGATGCGTTTTCCAATTATATATGTTTTTTCTGGAAACGTATTTTTGTGAACGTGTTGATGGAATGGAATACTAAAGATGTAACCTTTCATTAATATATATTTACATGCATGTATACCATATACATACGCACACATATACAAACACACACATACATACACGACGACTTTGATTTCTCTTTTATAATTATATCATCATCACCGTTCTTTTCCTTACATAGTCTCGACCATTCCATCGTGTTATATATCTTTCCCTTTTCAGACATACTTTTCAACATATTCACTTTTCGATATTCATCAGTCACATTTTGTTTAGGCTTGTTTGTCAATTTGTAATAACTTTTGATTCATATTACATTGTGCTTTCTTTTGGTTTTACCTCTATTCGTTAATCATTGTCTTTACTTTATCATCATGCGATATTTAGTTCACCATTTTTATCTTTATTTTCATCACATTTTCTTATTTGTCATCATTCTGATCTTTATTTTATCATCATCTTTTTTCATAATCTGTATCTTTATTTACATCATCTTTTGTTTATTGATTGCCCATGCACGAAACAACTGTATATACCATATACCATGATGTTACATGTCCTAACATTTCCACTGTACATGTTTAATTTGAATGAAATTATAATGAACTTGTTTGCCCATGCGCGAATTTGAATGACCGAAGTGAGACCGGAGACTGCTAGAGATGAATTTGAATGACCATTAACGAAAATGAGCGCCCATCGCTTACATTGGAATGACGCAAGTGTGAAATTGGTTGCTCCGTTACTTAATATGAATGACTAAAAACGAATTTGAATGACGATATGTCGATCCAAGCGCGGATTAGGTGAAATTGAATGCTGCTGATATGAAATTGCATGAGAAAATAGCGAAATTGACCGGGAAAACCTATATTACCCCCGGTCATAGGATACAATGCAAACCAGCACACATTGTGTGCACCATCTCCACTCCCTGGGGAGCATTCCTTCCAAGCGGCTCATGGGCATTGAGAAGATCCTTCACATAGGCTTTCACCTCCTACCGGGTCCCCATTTATACACCTGGGTAGAGAGCAGAAAAAAAAGGACAAAAGCAGTGGGCAGGGTTCGAACTCGGGATCTCATGATCGGAAAGTTATGTCAAAGTTATTTCAAAAATCAACTAAATAAAAAGATCTAAGGAATGAAAGAATAAATTATTAATTTAATAAACAATACAAATGTGTTACAAATATACCTGTGTGGGCTAGTGTACATTAGGCAATACAATGTTTTATTCATTTTATGATGCTATTTTATTGTATACCCCTACGCAATTTTACGTGCCAGTTTTGTATAATGGCTTAAAGAATTGTCGAGTAACTCTGCTAAATAGTAGGTCACCTCTTATTGTGTTAATTTTTACCGTGTGTGCTAATATACATTGTACAATGTAGTTTGATATTCTTCCAGTATGCTATTTATTTTCCTATGCAATGTTCTATTATTGCCGACAGGCGGATAGAGCAGTGTGCTATTTTTTTTTTTTTAGTATTTATCATTCTTATGCAAATTTGTGCTAGTATATAGCCGTAATAAGTGTACATGACAAGGGCTACGCAATTTTATGTGCAAGTTTGTTTAAATATTGGATTATATAATTTTCTGGTAATTCTGCTGAATAGTAATAAAGTAGGCCACCTCTATTTTTGTTTTAATGTTGACCACGTGTGCTAATTTAATACATTGGATAATGTAGTTTTATATTTGTTTTCCAGTATATTGTTTTAGTTACATCATTCGTATGCACTTTCCTATGCAATTTTATTTTATTGCTGACAGAGTAGTGTGCTATTTGTTTTAGTATTAATCATTCTTATGCAATTTTGTGCTAGTATATATATATACATTGGAAAATTTGCCATAATAACATAAATATAAAGTACACATTATTTCCGCTGGTCTCGTTTTATTGACCTATTGTCATTTTTAATTGTGGCTTTGTCCCTGTATCAAGCTGGCATTATATTAGCTTAATATATTTAACATTAAAGGTAGTGTTGAGTATTGGTATTTCCCGAAGTGCCCCCCGATATTTTGTTGTGAGATAATGAAAAACTGACTGTCAAATGCGAAAGAACATACAATTTTAATGACAGAAAACTTTATTTGATCAAAATCGGTTCAGAAAACGGCGGAAATATCCATAAATATGTTTGTATTCAAAATGTTGTTCACCGGTAATCACCGGGCGATATTTATACTTTTTAGAAAAATGTCTAAAAGTGCTAAAAGACTACTTTGAAAAAATCAGAAAAGGTTTTTAAAAAGTCGTTGATGATATCTCTATTGAATCATTATTTTAACAAACATTAAATGCACAATTTTGTATGAAAAAAGGAGACCGGAGACTGCTAGAGATGAATTTGAATGACCATTAACGAAAATGAGCGCCCATCGCTTACATTGGAATGACGCAAGTGTGAAATTGGTTGCTCCGTTACTTAATATGAATGACTAAAAACGAATTTGAATGACGATATGTCGATCCAAGCGCGGATTAGGTGAAATTGAATGCTGCTGATATGAAATTGCATGAGAAAATAGCGAAATTGACCGGGAAAACCTATATTACCCCCGGTCATAGGATACAATGCAAACCAGCACACATTGTGTGCACCATCTCCACTCCCTGGGGAGCATTCCTTCCAAGCGGCTCATGGGCATTGAGAAGATCCTTCACATAGGCTTTCACCTCCTACCGGGTCCCCATTTATACACCTGGGTAGAGAGCAGAAAAAAAAGGACAAAAGCAGTGGGCAGGGTTCGAACTCGGGATCTCATGATCGGAAAGTTATGTCAAAGTTATTTCAAAAATCAACTAAATAAAAAGATCTAAGGAATGAAAGAATAAATTATTAATTTAATAAACAATACAAATGTGTTACAAATATACCTGTGTGGGCTAGTGTACATTAGGCAATACAATGTTTTATTCATTTTATGATGCTATTTTATTGTATACCCCTACGCAATTTTACGTGCCAGTTTTGTATAATGGCTTAAAGAATTGTCGAGTAACTCTGCTAAATAGTAGGTCACCTCTTATTGTGTTAATTTTTACCGTGTGTGCTAATATACATTGTACAATGTAGTTTGATATTCTTCCAGTATGCTATTTATTTTCCTATGCAATGTTCTATTATTGCCGACAGGCGGATAGAGCAGTGTGCTATTTTTTTTTTTTTAGTATTTACCATTCTTATGCAAATTTGTGCTAGTATATAGCCGTAATAAGTGTACATGACAAGGGCTACGCAATTTTATGTGCAAGTTTGTTTAAATATTGGATTATATAATTTTCTGGTAATTCTGCTGAATAGTAATAAAGTAGGCCACCTCTATTTTTGTTTTAATGTTGACCACGTGTGCTAATTTAATACATTGGATAATGTAGTTTTATATTTGTTTTCCAGTATATTGTTTTAGTTACATCATTCGTATGCACTTTCCTATGCAATTTTATTTTATTGCTGACAGAGTAGTGTGCTATTTGTTTTAGTATTAATCATTCTTATGCAATTTTGTGCTAGTATATGAGTGCATATTAGATACTGGGACACAAGAACGTGACATTGACACCAAAATATTAATTGCTGTAAAAAGCAATGCAAACACATTTATTTACAAGTTTAACCATTGTCCAACTCAATCCAAAAGTTAGAAGATAGTTCAATAACTCCAAGTAGTCTTTTTAGCAGTTTGAAATTTTATTGTTTCAGTGCTCACGTACGTAACATGGTGTCCTCCTAATGTATGATTACATGACTAAAATACTTCATTCAAAATCATAACTGGGTAGTTCCATTTCCTACCGCAACTTGTCCATAATGAAACATGACATGAAGTTCTGACCCTGATATGGCTAATGTTATACCACATATATTGTAGGACACCGTTACGTAAGTGAGCACTGCAGGAATATTTAATTTAATTATCATTTCTGCATGTTAACCAACCAAATACCCCTAATTGTTTACTTAAGATCAGTTTTCTTCTTTCATGTGTGGGTTTGTTTTAATGCATACTTTCAAACTTGCTGACAAAATATATGTTAAAGGCAGTATTACGTATGTAACATGGACATAAATAAGTGAAATAAAATTTAGCAGGTACTTCATTTCAGTGACCCAGAGGCAAAAACTACTTATTGCTGGTATTTGGAGCTGTAATACCTTGGATTGTGACTTGCTGACAAAATATATGTGTATGGCAATATTACGTATGTAACATGGACACCAAATAGTCAAGTCATATATGAAAATAAAGATAATTGAAATAAAATGAAGCAGGTACTTCACTTCAGTGACCGAGGGGCAAAAACTACTTATTGCTGGTATTTTGAGCTGTAATACCTCTGATTTTGATGATGTGGAAAGCCTGTTAGCCATCTCGATTTTTAGTGCTCACGTACGTAACCATACGATACAAGGTGGACACCAAAAGTATATGGGGTTCTATGTGCGATCGAGGGCCGATTGAAAAACAACAATTCCGTAGTTTTGTACCAGACACCTATGCAGACACCAAGGGTATTTTATTTCAAAGTTGACAGTCTACCAGATTGAAAAACATGTGGGTACATGACGCATGCTTATGTACGTAACAGGTGGACACGAAAACAAAGACAAATGAACATAGACAAATTTTATACATAATGTAATCGATAGACAAAGCAGCACTTATTTTTTCCTTTCAGACTTGGGTCTTGGATGAGAATAACATTGGCAGAATTAACTGATCACATTCATGAGATGAATGCTGACTATATCTTACGTACGTAACATCTTGGACACCAAGAGTTACGTATGTGAGCATGTTTTCATTTGCTCTCTATTTTGAAAACATGTTATCATATTGAAATAAACAAGATTGGTCTGGAATCGCACACCAATGTTCTCAAACATATTTAGTTAAGGAAAGTGCAGGCCATAAAGAGAAGTATTTACTTAGCATGATTTATCATTCTGTTATTAATGTCACATTTTGGTGTCCTTTTTTTAAGGAAAAATTTCAGAAAAATTGAATTTACTAAAGATCAAAATGTTCATGTCTCCTAAATTTATCTTATGTATCACCTGGCTATATATGGAATACAAAGAAGTAAAATATGACCCTTAAAGTGACAAGAATATAGTTTTGTAATGAATTAAAGTCACAAGAAAAAAATCTCTCCAGTATCAAATATGCACTCATATATATATACATTGGAAAATTTGCCGTAATAACATAAATATAAAGTACACATTATTTCCGCTGGTCTCGTTTTATTGACCTATTGTCATTTTTAATTGTGGCTTTGTCCCTGTATCAAGCTGGCATTATATTAGCTTAATATATTTAACATAAATGCACAATTTTGTATGAAAAAAGGCTAAAACCAATGATTTTTTAAAAATAGTGCCCTCTTGAGTTCTAACGGCTCTTTTTGAATGATAACAGGGGTTTTACTAATAGTCGTTTGTAATTGTGTATACTTTTCGAGCATGGTGAAGTTATAACTATTACTTTGTACCATGATGGTGCAGGTTTTGGTTACTAAAGTTAAGTTTGACCAATACTCAACTATCCCTTTAAATGTTCTAATCAGCACAAGTATGCGTGATCAAATATCCCTCAAAATAATGTATATTGATTGTTTTCACGTTTATTTACAGCGAAATATTAGAAAAGGAATATACTAATTGTAATGATGCTTGGATCAAACATCATCGCTACATCATAGCACATGCAATACCATTAAGTTTTGCAGTTTACCAACATACTTTTAAACATCATATTGGAAATAAGTACGCTTTATAAATTACACTGTAGCCTACACTATCGTAATGCTCATCATGCACGCAATTGTATTATATGAATGTAGGTGTTATTGTGTATGTTTTGGTGTATATTAGGTCTACATTTGGCCTATGTTCACTATAATATGATCCCTGAAAATGTTGTTCCATACTACAATATTTGTCCCCAACCTGAACCTAGTCCTAACCCTAATCGGATCCCAAACCATGACCATAATTATAACAAGAACTAATTATAATGTTACGAGTAGATGAAATGGAGGAAGACCAAATGGGTCTAGACTAAATAACAAGTATTTCATTAAAGTACAAAATAATATGAACAGTATATACCCATATAAAATTTTGCCTTGGCGGTAATGGTCTATTTTTGCTACATAAATATATACAAAAGTATTTTGAATGTTTTGCTTAAGATAATAAGTTAAGTAGCCTAATTAGTGTCATAAAATACACAATCACTGTAATTTACACGCTGCAATGACGTAATAATGTATCTCAGTAAAATAAAATATTTCTTCCTAATGTACCAAATTTATTATATGAATGTTGGACATATACAGTATAATTGTTAAAGGGGTAGTACAGTTTTGGTAAGGCTGAAATTTAGGAGCCAAAACCTGCACAGTAACATTACAAACCAATAGTTATAACTCCACCATGCTCTAAAGGTATACAAAATTACAAAAGACTAAGTTAAAAGCATGTTATCTTTCAAAAAGAGCCATTAAAACACAAGAGGGCGCTCTCTAAAAAAGCATTGGTTTCAACCATTTGTCATACACAATTATGCATGTGATGTTCTGTTGAATTAATGATTAAATAGAGAGATCATCAACAACTATTTAAAAACCGCTTTTGAACATATTTGATAAAGTGGAATCATCTAATCAATTTGGGGCCCAAATTTATTACGATCTGATATATTTATTTATATTTCAGCCATTTCTGAACCAATTTTGACCAAATAAAGTTTATTCTGCCATTAAAATTGCACGTTCTTTCAAATTCGACACTCAGTTTTTCATTACCTCACAAACAAATTGGCCCGTATTCACAAAGGAGGTTTGGCGAAGGTTTGTAACAATCCCCGATTTATCTGCGTCATATTACGTCACTTAGACCTCGGTTTAGACCATAGACTGAAATTCCGTTTCACAAAGGAGGTTTGAAGGAAATCCGAGATTTATATACGTCATCAGAAGCGAAAATTACAGTCTGCTCAAAGGGGTAGTCTGTAATCTCATAAACCTTAGACTGAGACAATTGACCAATCAGGATTCAGCATGCGAGCAGCAAAATATTCTCGGCTAAAAGTTTTACCGCCAAAACAAGCCACGAAAAACGATCAAAAAAATTTGTCTGCAGTATCATTGTGTGGCTGAAAATTTGGTTTCCTTCCATAAAATCGTAAGTATATAACTTGTTTTTAGAGTTCGAATCCGTACTTTTCGCTTTATTGACATGCACCTGTGTGATATACTGTATAACTGTCCATTTTCAGTGAAAATTCATGCCTTTCCGAATGACGCCCCTACTGTGTCGTTCATCTAGATTCAGTTGACTTGCCCCACGTATGCTAATTTGTGTGGTATTTCTTATATGACAAGAACACACTAGCAAAGACGATCCAATGATTTATGTCTGACACGTTTTTTTTTTCTTCTGAAGAAGAATGCAGCCTTCATTTCCCAAATAAAATGGACACTGACACTGACAGTGTGGTGTAATATTCATTATTTATATTGACTAGACTATCGATTTTGCGCACAAAAAATTCATATTTTTTCAAAATCAAAGTGTCGACTGTCATACTCGAGACGTAGGATCAACTAAATTACTGAACTGTAATAACTGTAAAGTGTAAGTGTAACCTCAATGAAAAAAGCATTAGAATACTCCCACTATAAATCTGAGACTGAGGATTTGATGTATTAAAACATTTTCATTTAATTTTTCTAATAAAACTCGCAATTTATGTGATATATTAGCCCAATTCCGTAATGTCCAGGCATGAGTCATGACTTCAGAGCAGAGTTTAGAAACTTCGCGCTGCCATTGTCATTGACTTCACACGCATTCCTGTGTAGCAAACTATAACATGCGGTTTAATGCAAGTGTGAAGTCTGAAGATGCAAAATTTTGTGCACGTTATTATCATTTTTAACTTGTTACAGCGTTGTCAAGCTTTGTAAAAATTCTACGGCTGGGGATTGCGGAATCTGAAAGTAAATTTGAAGGGAAGGTCAAATAAGATTAAAGTGGCATTTTGCGCAGCCTTTCGATAACAATAAATCTGTTCTCATGGAAGGATTTCAATTAATTTGCTGATTCTTCCTCCATAATCAGTGGATTGGTCGGGCCAGTGTGTGAAATAATTTATTTCCCTTTTCTGGTACTGGCCCCCAATTTTTATTTAAAAAGTGAACTTATTACTTTTCAAAATATCACTCTTTCCTGATCAAACATGTGATTATATTTATAGTGAAGCATGGAAAACAAGATTTTTCTAATTTTGTCAAACGGTCGCCAGTCGGATTAAAAAATATGCTTGCCCGATCGGGCCACCAAAATATGATCATAATGATGACTAAGTTAGTTATACATTTTTGCTGGCCCGAAATGCAATTTCACTGGCAAGCTAATTACCCTTGGTTGGGCCAGCAGGCCAGTGTAACCCTGACTATATTTTGGACTTTGGACTTTGGACTTTGGACTTGGAGCTCAAATGAAATAGAAAATTACATGACTCATCAATAAAAAGTAAACAGTTTTTTTCTTTCATTTTCATCTTCCCTCAAGGCTCCACTAAAGATGGCAGATCAAATGAACAATTTACGATTGTTGGATCAGCATGAAGAACTTAAACTAAGTCTGAGAGTGGGAAGAAGTGGCTTGAGCTCAACCTGGCAGAGGCCTCCACGATCGAGACCCAGACTTAGCCTAAGACTAGAGAGCTACGAGGATGAACCCTGGCCTTAGACTATATGGTATTTTAATTTAAAATTAACCCTTTGGCTTTGATTGTTGTACTTGTAATTGTAGAATTCAAATTGCCGCAAAATATAACATGCGCGGCTCCACTTTTTTGTCAGTGGTCCATTCGGGCCAGTGAAATAATTTCTTCCCCCGTTTTGGTGACCCGAAAAAGAAATTTACTGGCCCCAAAAGGTTGTTTCATTCATGAGTAAACTGATTACTATTAGCAAGGCTTGACACTCGCACTGGCCCGGGGCCAGTGGAATTGCACTTGGGGCCAGCAAAATGTATAAAAGTCAGTTTTTGGTGGCCCGATCGGGCAAGCAGATTTTCAACCCGACATTGACAAAATGAAAATATCTTGTTTTCTTTTATGTCATGCTTCATCTGTAATCACATGTTTGATATAAGGAAAGAGTGATATTTTGAATAGTAAAAAGCTTACTCATAAAATACAATTTTGGGGCCAGTAAATTTTCTTTTGGGCCACCAGAATAGGGAAAGATCTATTTCACTGGCCTGACGGGGCCAGTGACTAAAAAGGTGATTGTGGAGCCCTGCTATTAGAAAATATCACTCTTTCCTGATCAAAACTGTAATTATAGAATATAGATGAATTATGACATGGAGCTTGGAAGAAAATCAGACTTTTCTAATTTTGTCAATGTTGGATAGAAAATCTGCTTGCCCGTTTGGGCCACCAAAATATAATTCTTATACATTCTTACCGGCCCGAAAGCGCAATTTCACTGGCCCCAGGCCAGCGGGCCAGTGCCCTGTACATGTACACCTCCCTTACTCCCTTTCACCCTGTGACTACAGTGACTGTACAGTGACTGTAGTAACTTGTATTGACTTTTGTTTTAGCCATTTTTTACTATTAAAAAAAAACCTTGCCATATATGCACATAGACTAGAGCTACATGTAGATCAACACATCTGGCGCTTTCATGGCCTCTTTTGCATTTTTACTGAAATATTTTACTGTTGGCCCAGGCTTCTAGCTAGATGTGTTGATCATGCATTTGGCTAAAGGTTAGACATACCAGGGTACGTCACTATGTCTACACTCTACAGTCTTGGTTGAGAATGCAATTAACAATTGTATGTTACTCAACTATCTCTATTTCATACAATTTATCAGCTGCTGGGTATGACTTATGAGTGATTGCTTTCTTCTTCTTTTTCCCCATATCATCATGCAGTGGTTTGCACTTTTTTTGCACATACAGTGGGACTATAAATTCTCTTGAATTTCAGTGACATATGCTTATCTGTTTATTTTCTTTTCATTTTTTTTTTCTTCAGGGAATCAGTACTATTCTAGAGGATGCATGTTGATGAGGCTCAAATGGCACAGTCATCTGTTTGGCGAGTCAAAAACGGATGGCAGAAGCTGTTGCAAGACCAACAGGAACCATGATGGAGATCAAGCCCTGTACATCCTTAATATCAAGAACAGGTTCTCTGTCAGTGTTCAGGTGCGAATAAAGATAACATTGTTTGTCATATGAAAATGGCCACTGCCAGAGCAGTGAAATAAAAATCATGTAACTACTAATGAAATTAATTATAAATGTTTACAAACATTTGATATCCTTGGCAATGAGAATAAAGTTTACATTGTTTATCTTTAACCAAATATAATTGCCTGGCCACTTTGTGAGTTTTTATCAAGGCTTGTGTATCTTTTGATACTGAATTTGCAAAAATCATAATTAATGTTATGAAGTCATTAGACCTTTCATCTCTGCATATTTCTTACAAATATATAACATCAGTTATGTGGTAATTTTTTTGTTATTGTAGATGTGTGTCTTGTTTGAGGGTTGAAACAGTAAATAATTAGTTAGAAATCAAGTAAATCAATATGTAATGTACAAGTTACAAATGGACAATAATGTCTTTCGAAAATCGAAACAATACCACACGTGGAATATCAGGATCTTGCAATTTTGTTTTTGTATTAATATCCCAACTACTAGTTGATAACCAATGATGAATTAATCAAAATTGATTATTCATGAGCAAAATTGAACAATTTCCTAACTGGCATGATTCATCACCATTTATATGTTAATGTGTGGACAAAATAATAATCTATAAAATTAGCATTATTTGAAAAAATAGTGAAATTTAATATATTAATCAGGCAAAATTGTATTTGATTTTTCATATTGACAGGTTCCTATCACTGCAAAGCCTTCGAGGTGGCAGGAGGTCTGCAAAGCTAGGATTTTGTATGAGAGCTTTGAATTGGCAGACAGCTTGAGACCAGGGCAGATTTGCTGCTTGGAGGTGGAGGAAAGGTAGACTAATTCTTCATGTGAAAACATGCATTTGTTATCTTTCTTCCTTAATCCTTATTCATTGGTATACTTTGGACAATCTGTAACATTCAAGGAATGTTCATTGTAAAAAAAGTTGCACTGCATATTTTTGTTGGTAATTCCTGTAAATAAGCTAATGTGTTTTGAATTTCAGTTCACAAATGTTTCTAATATCTAAATGCAACTTGATTTGCTGTAAAGTGTTCCTCATATTTGTGTACAAGTGACACAAGATATCATTGCTGATTTTGTGTACAAAACATCCAGTGTATCCTCTATAGTATTCACCCCCAAAAGGTTTTATTGTAATTATTTATATTGTTTTTTCTCTTCCCCCCACCCCTCCCCTTTCTCTTAATCCCTTTCGATTTTGCAGGTATACATTCTCTCCATGATGACATTTTTTTCGCTCTGAAGGTGAACCACAGATGCCCTAACACTCTAACACTGCCCACAAAAAAGGGAGATGCAAGGATGTTCCGCGCCTCAAAAATGTGTTGTGGCTTGCTCGTTTCTATGAAACAGGCCGATCATGGAGGAGATATGTTGTCCAAATGTCCTAGTAGTTTTCCGCAACAAGTGTGTGAAGGTATATGAAGAATACGATATTTAAGTTCTTCAAGCAGGTTTTTCCAGCAATGTGACATTAACGCTGGCAACAAGTCAGTTAATAACTCATTAGCAGGTAGTAATAACTATTCCTGCTCTGGAGCATGATCACGATCTCGATAACCATCTCGAGCACGATCTCGATCACCCTGTGTGGCGTACGAAGTTCGATCAACTTTCTCAGGAGCACGATCTCGATAACCATCTCGAGCACGATCTCATAACGTCAGAATCAAATTTTTGAAAATCTGCCAAAATGGTTTTAAATTTGTTTCTCTTGATCTCTTTATTGAATAATCATTTTAACCAAACATCACATTCACACTTTGTTGGTTGATAAAGAGAAGGTCGTTAAGTCAGTTTTGTTCATCAGAGATAATTGTTCTCTTTTATATTTAATTAATATTTCCAAAATGAGAACATGCAAGGTGGTATGTGTATCTCGATTTAGCCAAAACTCGACTTCACATCCTTCTTACTCTCACCCCACAAATTGTTGATAAAAAAGTGTGAGGTGTTTTGAGGGCGCTCTCTCGTGTTAACAGCTGCTTTTTTAATCAAAACCACCCTGTAACTTAACCGTGGATGTTTTATTACCATTTTAGTAATTATGAACTCTGTAGGCTTTCAAGAACACAGTTCATTGTGAAGTAAATGGTGGATATCATTTAAGATTTCAAATATGTGAATTATTATTTGCATTGTATATATTTCATAGACTATTGATTGACTGATTAATTGTGCTGATACAATTGTTTTGTTTGTACATGTACTTACATACTTGCTTACTGTGTGCAAAAAGACACCTTGCATTGAACATTTAGCTCATGATCTGAATTATGTAACAATCCAATTCAAGTGTTATGTTTTATCTATGAATAATGACAAAACATGTTCATGTCAAATTCCACAGCATTAAAAAAAAAATGTTAAAGTATATTTCTTTGAGGTAAACAAGTTGTGATTCTATTTGTATTGTGCATAATTTGAGCTTTGAATATGAATAGATTATATTTAAATCTGTATATTTATCAATTATACTAAACAGAACAAAAAGTAAATTCCCTTAACAATTATGTATCATACAAAAAATCAAGAAGTAGTTGACAATAAAAAAAAAAATAGTTATGCATGTACAGCTATGAAGTACATTTGGATATAATCAGAGATATTCATGTCTTCATTGTGAAATATCACATGCATATCAAATGCATTGAATATGGTTTTTGAAAAATGCTGTTTAAAACTTATTTTTTGTTATGGAACATGTGATTCAATGCATTTGTTTAGATTGTATAATAGTACAATTTTAAATGTCTAAATTGTAAATGAACAACAGTTCTGAAGAAAGAAAAAAACATATGTCATTATGTTCATGAGGTAATAATGTTATCTTATATTTTTACACATGTTTTTCCTTTCTACTATTATAGTTTTTGCCTGACAGCATTTGAAACAATATTTTGCTTTAAAATCATGAGGGGTTGCTTGGGGGTGGGGGGGAGGGGGGGGGGGGCTTTCCTTTTGTGCTAGGATGCCCCTTTGACAGTATTTGCAATTTAATGTTCTAGATTAAATTAAAAAGGGATCACAATATTTAAGATATGTAAATATAATAACCAATATCGTGTTGAGTTTTGTATCATTTACTTGTCAAGAAAAGGTGTTTGTATATTGGTTATTGTATAAAATAAGTGAAGTCACAGAGAATGTTCATGTAATAAAACTATAATATGATTATTTGAATTTTCTTCATCCATTTGTGTGTATTTCTAGATGTTCTTTTTGCTAATAGAGCTATACAGCCTTCCAGAACCCCTATAAAGCTCTAAAGGAAAGAATATTTAATCAAATATCTACCAACCTACTAAATGCATAGTAAAATATTAAAAAATAGATATCAACTAAAATAAATGTATGTGTCTTACTGTCCCTTTTTGAGGTGTTTGTGTGTGTGTGTGCATGCGTGTATATTTTGTATAAATATGTTTGTATTTACGTGTGTGTGTGTGTGTGTTTGCATGGTGTGTATGTGTGCGTGTATTTGTATAAATGTGTTTGTATTTACGTGTGTGTGTGTGTTTGCATGGTGTGTATGTGTGCGTGTATTTGTATAAATGTGTTTGTATTTACGTGTGTGTGTGTGTTTGCATGATTGTGTCCGTGCATTTATGTCTGTTGCATGGTTTAAAAAAATACACTAACACTAAGTAATGTAATAAACTCATTAAAAGCAAAAACACAACTTATCCCTAAGAAAATACACAAACAAAAATTCACAAAGTAGGTTATACCAGATAAGTGAGTCCAATTAATTAAATTTGAATTTATTTCCAGTTGTTTGCGTGTGTGCGTGTATGTGTGTATTAATGTTTGTGCTTACGTGTGTATGAGTGTGTGTGTGCGTATATATGCGTGAGTGTGTGTGTGTGTTTTTGTATTATGATTGTGTATTAAGTAATTCTGTATGTTAAATCGTGAAACATTCCAGAGGAAATGAAAACAAAAATATGGTTTTGTTATGAAGAAAAGAAACAGATATAACAAGCAACTTCCAGTGAATAGTGAGTAATATTCTCTTGTAAATAATGTTCTTCAAATACTAAAGAAATGGGTCATAATCAAATCTTAATTCAAAACCACCAAAACAAGCAAACTTGTTGAGAAAGGATCCAAGAGAAAGTGGATAAATCAACGTCAACAAATGTGGCGCAGATCAGATATTAATAAATAAATCTGTCTTGATCACATCACATAGTCCTTCTTTTCCTTATTTAGTTTACACTTGTTTGTTTTGACATATTAGTAAATGTTGTATAGCTACTATCCATCTACGTGAAGTTTGGACAAGGATCGGCGGAGGGAACAAAAAACCGTTATGGAGATAACGCAGTGACGTAGTTGTGTGGTTCACAAGTATAACACAATTGTAAGTACGTGGGACACGTGTAACACTTATGTGACGGCGCGCTGGTTTTATTCGACTCGATATATGCAAATACATTTACAAAGTTGATTTTAGAGATGAATAATTAATATTATTTATCAGAATGCTCAGCAACATCTCCAGATTGTACTGAAATTGCTCAGATCAACTGTTTTTTCCATTATTTACATTTAACCGTGGTCTGTAAAAATAATATCAAAGGGTCTGCAGGTTAAGACTAGATTCACGAACCGCGGACTGCACGGACAGACCTCGAAAATGAAGGTTTGTGAAATCTTTCGTTTCTGAAACGGAATGGAGGTCTGTCCTCAGTCCGAGGATTTTACAAACCTTAGACTGAGCAAACCCCAGTTTGTCACAAACCTCCTTTGTGAATACGGGCCATTGTGTTGTGCAGCGCCCTCTCTACCAAAACTGAACTGCCCCTTTAAAGCTACATTTCATTAGCAAATGGTACACTGTTTGTACATTAGATTAGTCACTTTAATAAATGCAGGTTTATGAAAAGTGAAATTTACCTTTAATGTTCAACTGTGTGTGTAGGTATGTATGTATGTATGTACTGTATGTACGTGTACATGTATGTATGTAGCCTATGTATATATGTATGTATGTGTGTGTGTATGCGTGTGTGTGTATGTATGTATGTATTGTATGTATGTATGTATGCATGCGTGCGTGCATGCATGCATGCATATGTATGCGTATGTATGTATGTATGTATGCGTGTATGGGTGTATGTATGTATGTATGTATGTGTGTATGTATGTATGCATGTATGTATGCATGTATATGTATGTATATGTATGTGTATGTGTGTCAAACTAACCAAAACCTGCACCATTACGGTACAAACTAATATTTATAACTCCACCATGCTCGAAAAGTATACACAATTACAAACGAAGTAAAAAAAGTAAAAACCCTGTTATCATTCAAAAAGAGCCGTTACAACTCAAGAGTGCGCTTTCTAAAAAACTCATTGGTTTTAGCCATTTTTCATACAAAATTGTGCATTTGAGGTTTTGTTAAAATAATAATTTGATAGAGATATCATCAACAACTGTTTAAAAACCTATTTAGATTTTTTTCAAAGTAGTATATATAAGTATTTTTTGTTTTTCTTCTAAAAAGTCCCCTGGCCGGGAGACTTTTGAATACAAATATGTTTAAGGATATTTCAGCCGTTTCTGAACCGATTTTGATGAAATAAAGTTTATTCTGTCATTAAAATTGTATGTTCTTTCAAATTTGACAATCAGTTTTTCATTATCTCACAAAAATATTTTGTGAAGTGCCCTCTAACACAAAACTCAACTATCCCTTTAAATTAATATTATATGGCCCCCAAAATGAGCGAAAATGAAAACTGATTCGCTAACTCATTACACTGACCTTGTACACAGGTATAACTTTCCAGTGGATAATTGCAAATCTGAACACTTTAATCGTAAATATAATTTTACAAAGGGAAATTCGAAAAACCAAAACCTGTTCCACGTATACGTGCCAACTATCGGTTCTCATATACCTTGTTTTATTCGTATTAATGTAAGCGTATACGCTTACATTAATAGGAATAAAACAAGGTATATGAGAACCGATAGTTCCAAATAAGTTTTGTGGACTTTGAAAATATTACTAGATCCCTTGAATACAAATATTCAAGTCCACAAAACTTACTTGGAACTTACTTGAGAACCGATATAGTTCCAAGTAAGTTTTGTAGACTTTAACAATGTTAATAATAATAATAATAATAATATATAGCATTTATAGAGCGCCATGTATCTAGGTGCCCTATTCAGAGGTGCATTATTACCCTTGGTCATCAGGTACAGTTCAAACCCACACAATTATATTGTGCACCATCTCAACTCCCAGGGGAGCATACTAGCCCAAGCTGCCCAACGGGCGCTGAAGGCTAATTAACACCCGACCAAGTACCCATTTATACTCCTGGGTAGAGAACAGCAATGTGGATTAATTGTCTTGCTGAAGGACAAATGGAGTGGGCAGGGTTCGAACTCGGGATCTCGAGATCAGAAAGCGCTCGCTCTACCGATCTTGCCACACCACAGCCACATTTACAATGTAGGCTCGAGTATTTAGGAGCAAATCCCCAAATCCCGGAGAAAATAAGGGGGAGAAAAGAGGGGAAAGGAATAAATGAAAAAAGGGACCCATGTGTAAGGTGTTTTTTTTTAAATGAGACCCATGTCTAAGATTTTTTTTTTATGAAAAGGGGACCCATGTCTCAGGATCTTTCTTTAAAAAGTCACCCTTTAAAAAGTCACCCTTCCCCGTATACCCAATATACGTGAGTACCCCCCCCCCCCCCCCGCGGGGGTAATACGTAAACAACAACGTATGTGAGAATCGTAGGAGTTCCACGTAAGTTTTGTGGACTTTGACAATGTTACTTGATCCCTTTAATAGAAATATTTCAGTCCACAAAACGAACTTGGAACTTACCCGAGGACCGAAAGAGCTCCAAGAAAGGTGTGTGTACATTGACAATGCTACTATGGACCCCATAATAGAAAAGGAAACCTGTTTAATTAGTGACATTAGTTTTGACTACAATCACAAAGCGCTCCGGAACGCTTCTAAATGTAATCCTAAATATCTCCATAATATGGGAAATATTTCCACAAGAAACACAATTATACTGTTACTATAAGCCAAACAACAAGGTACAAGTGATGTGAAAGGTGTGAAAGGTCAAAATAATTTTGGAGGAATTTGAAGAAAAAAATTAATGAATCACTTTAAACAGATAGTAAAGTTCTGGTTAACGTAGAGCAGCTTCAAAGACAATTACATTTTCACGCATAACAACGTTTGTTTGATCAAAATTCGTTCAAAAACGGCGGAAATTAATTATATACCGTAAGTAAAGTCATTCAGATAAAAGTCGCGAGAAACACGCGATATCACCAATCATGCTTACATGAAATATAATATTTATAAATCATACACATTAGTGAATCTATACATGGTAAAAGGGTATCTTTTAGATTTCAATGATTACATACAAGTTTTAGCAACCAGAGAATCATTTTCTCTTTAATTGTCGTGTGTTTATGAGCTGTATGACTATCGCCATGGGAGCTGAAATAATGACTGAGTGATCCATTAAACTTTATCTTTTTTCTCCAAAGGTGATATCTTTGAATTAAATCATAGTATACATATATACTAAAATAATTGTAACATCAATTGTAATAATATATTTCAATTGAAGAGAACGCTCTTTACCTAATGACAAGTGTAAAAATGTATGCCACATTTATCCACCATTCTTCCCATTGATTTTAATCCAATCGAAAAGCGTTCCTGGAAAGCTTTACATTCTATCATAAATATCTCCATAATTAGGGATAATTTTCACAAATCAAACCAATTATAGTATTTTGCTACCTTAATCCAAACAATGATTGTTCATGCGCGATATAGAAGCTCCAATTGATTTTGAATTGAATTATCATATCAAATAAGACATTACGTGTCGGTTATAACATGACGTGTATATTTTGTGTATTTTTGTGAAATCAAAACG
>JBAMJV010012358.1:0-30915 GCA_037951105.1 Echinarachnius parma | reverse complement strand
ACACCAGTAGCGGGAGTCCCTATGTGATAGAAGCATCGAAATCAGTTTGACCTTGTTAGTGTAATATAACGTCATTAATATGTATCTAGGTTGTAACCCCTTTTTGTGATCTTCCGTACGGTACATTTATTTGTCGATGGTTAATAATTAATTTTGGAGAATATTATTATTTATATTTGTGATTCATAGCCAACATGAAATAACACTCTAACTTTCGCAACATGTATTTTACTCAAATGGATCGTCTACACATTAGAGGCGGAAGTCCCTATGTGAGAACAGCATTATAAGTAGTGCGTCTTTAATATGTTGATGCATTGTCTTGATTACTTTGTTTGGGTGTCTGTTATTCACACATGTATTATGATTACTTCAGTCTCTAAGTGAACTGAAAAAAAGAAGACAATGGTATCATGTAAATAACATGCACAAAATAAGCCCACGAAATGTTTGCACTAATTTGTTAGGAATTAGTATATTATGAGGAAAACAAAAAGAGAAGTATATCGCGATATTTTATTAGTAGCGCTAAAATATAGTGTTTATTTATGAATAAATGTTGTAAGATAATAACTTTGACTATAAGAGGCCCACTTCCACATAAGTGGCGGTAGTCCCTATGTGAGAGGTGGGCACTGTCATTGAAATAAGGATAATGTTCATATTTTTTTATATAAAATTAATAGTTATATGGTTGGAGAAAAAAAAAATTTCGCGATACTTTTAGCGGTGCCATAGTAATTTTTGGTTGATGATTTATAAAATGCTATAATATTTTTGTAAATATTTGAATAATGAATTAATAGAAAAGTAATTGGCAACAATAATCACATTTGACTGATTGCCACCAAACAACAACAACAACAACGGTAAAGAGAGTACAGCTTTGGTCAAACTGAATGTTAGTAACCCAAACCTGCACCATTACATTACAAACAGTTATCATTCCACCATGCTCGAAAGGAATACAAAATATCAAATGACTAAGTAAAAAGCCTGTTATCATTAAAAAAGAGCCGCTAAAACACAAAAGGGCGCTCTCTAAAAACTCATTGGTTTCAACCATTCAAAATAAAATAGTATGCATGTGTTTTGTGGAAATAGTGATTAGATAGAGAGATAATCAACAAATATGAACAAAATTTGTTTGTAAATTTTTGAAAAGAGGAAGCATTAAACAAAACAAAATAATGGCTGGTTCAACATTATCGAATAATTGTGGGGCCCCACAATTATTACAAATGGTTATGTTGATGGATATTTCAGTCATTTCTGAACCGATTTTGATCAAATAATGTTTATTCTGTAATTAATGTTGTATGCTCTTTCAAATTTGACACTCGGTTTTTCATTATCTCACAAACAAATTATTTTGTGTAGCGCCCTCTATACCAAGCTCAACTATCCCTTTAATTGCAAGTTTACAATCGATTGCATGCAATTCTTTCTGCAACAGGGCCAAGATAAAGTAAATAATTGATTGTGTGATTCAAATGTGAAACCAAGTAACTAACCAGAATGTAAATAAAAGTGTTATCAATCTGAAGAAACTTGTGTCAACAGGTATATTCTTTCTAACACGTATACATCATAATGTATACGTGTGTACATCTGTGAAAACCCAAACATAACCACGTAAAAACAAAACGTGACAATCCAAACAATATTGGTACAGCTATATTAACCATTGTGGTAGTAACATTATTCTACTATGGTAAATTTCAAAAGAAAAACAAGTCCAAGAGAACCAAGTATATGATGACAATAATATATTGAAGATGGTCAGTATTATTAACTCCACAGAAGACTACCCGAACAAAAAAAAAAACACAATAATAATGACAATGATTATGATGACAATACCAAAACAAAAAAACAATATATCCAGCAACTGAACATACACTCGCTCCACTCCCTAGGGAATATTCCAACCAGGCTACCGGTAAGATGTGCAGGCATGCTTTACACACATCCTCAGTTCCTACTGAGTACCCATCTTTACACCTGGGTGGGGAGCAGCATTGTTGATCAAGTGCCTTGCTGAATGGCAACATATAATAATAATAATAATGGTGGCTACTTATAATTATAGCGCACGTTCCGTCTTTCGACGCTCGCGGCGCATCACTATTATTACTGCACCCCGGTCATCGGATACATACTGCACTCAATCCAGCACACAAATTGCACATGTTCTACTCCATGGGGAGCATTCCAGACAAACAAACTCGCAGGTGTACACAATGCTAAGCAACTCCTTTCCATCCTTCCGGGTACCCATTTACACAGCTGTATCGAGAGCAGCAAATGTGGATACATTTTCTTGCTGAAGGAAAATCGCGATGGGCATACCTTGGGTTCGAACTCGGGACCATGTAGTGTAACACATGTTAAAATAATAATTCGATAGAGAGATCAACAACTTTTTAAAACCTCCTTTGGTATATATTCGAAAAAGTATGGTCATTTTATAAATATACTTTTTAAAGTAATCAAATAAATGTGTATCGAATAAATGAGTACCAATCTTTACACCTGGGTGGAGAGTACAGTAGCAATGTGGATCAAGTGTCTTAGTTGCCGAAGTGAGGGCAAAAGTAACCGGGTATAGTGGGACTCGAACCCCAGACCCTCGCATTGAAGGATGGGAGCCCAATCCACGTACACATACCACAACTACTAAATATCATCTCTTTCACTTATCAGGAAAAAACAACATATGTGGATGATGGTTCCCTTTGATATGAAATAAATTGTTTTAAACCAAACACTGGAGTCACGCTTTTTGTCATTTTTTAACAATGCAGAAGCACCATTTATTTTAGTCTCTGTCATACATGTATTCATAGAATAACATAAAATCAGAATATATTTACTCCCCCAAAATGAAGCATGAAACAATACCAACGAATATTAATATAATATTCTAAAGAACCAGACTAGTGATCATTGTTATGATTATAGTCTCATATCCGTTTGCAAATTGTATTTTGCAAGTTATACAGAAGTATAACGAAAATAGATAACATTTACATTACAACACAAAACACAGAAGAAAAACTAATTTCTTTCACAGAACGAGGTGACGCTAAATTGATAAATCCTATTGTTGACCCTTAATTTAACAAATTAAATAATGCCTGTCCACATTTTTTTAAACACTTTTTGTTAAAACCCTGATTACAATTATAAAACAAATGTTGAAATATAACAAACCTAAAAAAAAAAAGTTTCGTTTAATGGGTAAGTACTACAAGGGTGTACTATACAAAAAAAATCCGTACTAAATAAGATTGGCGATTTCACACAACCTGTAGCCTACTAATTCACATGCAAATCTTTTATGTGACAACTATATCAAAACCCTGCACTTGTCGGTAAATCATGTTTAGAATAAATGGGCATTTTAAGTTTACATAATGTATGTACATGTATAATGTTTGTAAAATTGAAACACTCATTACTTTGCCAATAATTGACCAATTTTGTAGAACAAAGTATCAAATGAAAGCTTGTGACGAGACCTTTCTAATGGTATGAACATCTACATTTTGATTTTTACCGACAAGTGCAGGGTTTTGCTATAGCCGGTCACATATCCAAACAAAAGGCAATATTTAGAGCCAGCAAGTGGCTTACAAACACATTGCACAACACAACAAAAACGCTACAATTATAATTTACAGTTAAAAAGTACATTACAAACAACAATGCATTAATACACATTTTGTTCACAGTACTTATAAACATTTTATATTTCATATAAAATTATAAATTCTCTGTTTATTTACAACATGTTATTATATTCTTTTAACACTAAAAAAGAGTTTCCTATCTTAATTTATTTTGTTTGGCCTAATAATTCCACAATAACCTTAAAACGTTCCTACCAAAAATTAGAATATTTTGAAATCGTAGCATAACAGCCTGATCTTAGATTCGATACAGTAGATAGTTTGGTTGTAGCATGAAAAACAAAACTCACAAGACATGAGTGCAAGCACTCATAGAGACATTACCACCACGTTGTGTGTAGCAGGCTATGCATAGACAGTTTGGTTGTAGCATGAAAAACAAAACTCACAAGACATACGTGGACACACTCATAGAGACATTACCACACTGTTGTGTGTAGCAGGCTATGCATAGACAATGCATTCCGTGGCAAGTATCAGAGACTCACTTGCACTCGCCATTTCCATGTATGTTTGTTCATCTCTCTATCTTTTCTTTTCATTGTTTTTGCTACAATAAGTATAAACAGGTACCAATACTTTTCGAACAGAGAAGAATATACTAGAGCATCACAGTAAATAACAATATATGAGGTATAATAGGTCAATTACGTTGTAAGCATTTTTTTATCAGCTAAGTAAATGGCTGCTTAGTGATGTGATAAAAGTGCTCCAATCTACCACCCAATTAAGTATATAAATATATCTGTATAATACCTTCAAAATGAGGTTCACAAATAAATAACTTTGTAAAATCTAGCAACAAAACTATAAGAAGGACCACATAAATGCCATAGGGGCCATGTAAGTGCTTAGTGGTATGTTATTGGAATATATATACTTTTGGAAAATCATTCTTTATAAGATCTTATAACGCATGCTATAGAATATTGTATATAATATATTTATTATAATATCTTTGCTAAGATTGAGATACATACTATGCAAACTTTGCAAACATTCTTTATGATCAGTTCTCCGACTTTCTCTCTTTTCTCTGTGTGCACAAAGCCAATGCGATATGGAAGTCCGGGACATACTAATGTAGATTCTTATTTCGTGAAATATTGCCAATTAAAGATTAAGGTATGTCAGTCGGAAAACAAATTCCTATAACTTAATCACAGTTACACGTAATTAAGGCACTTGGCAGGATATTGAAATTTGATAAATAAAAACTCTTGGAAAATGAACAAAGAGAGACGAGCAGGTTGCTAGACAGTAAAGCTTGTGGAATATTGGACATTCATAAATAAAAACATTTGGAAAATAAGTTACAAAGAATGGACAACGAGTGTGGTTCAAAGCTTGTGGAAGATTGCCAATTTGAGCAACAAGTAGAGAGCACAGACGACTATTGCACGTGGTATTTAGTTGAAATTAACTCTGTCGGCTGAGGATAAGGTTCGTGGCCTCTTCGATGCCATCAACCACGCAGTCGGCCAGCTTCTCAAGGATCGCTCGGTCAACACCGCCGGTGAGAACATCTGTAAGGGGATTAACAAAATTAAAGATGTACATCACTGACAATCCTACGTTAAAAATTAACAGGATAAGTTGTTTCATTTCTTACAATTCAGTTCATTCAAATGGAAGTCTGCTGCTTTACCAATTAAGCTTAAAGGGATCTAGTAACTTTGTTGACATCTGCAAAAAGTGATGAATGGTTGATGCAATGTATATTATTGTTATCTCATATGTCCACAGCGTATTGTGTGAAAATTTCAAGTCAAATGGACATTGCATGGCCAAGTAATGAGCAAAAATGCAAAGTGATATTCAATAACACACTGCACTCACTTTGTACACAGAAGAAAAACTCGCCCGGAGTTTTTCTTATCTGAATACTTCGATAGTACATATCTTTGTAACGAAAGAGAAATTTGAAAAACCGAAACCTGTCCCATGATTTTATTGTTAATACGAATACAACAAGGTATGAGGGAACCGCTAGAATGAAACATTTATTTTGAGGATTTGGACAATGTTACTAAGTCCCTTTAAAGGGATCCGATATCAATTAACTATGTTGAAATGTGATAAAATGTGTATGTTTGTGATCTTGTACGTCCACTATAAAGTAATGTGTGAAAATTTCATGTTAATTGGATGTTATATGGCAGGGTAATGAGCGAAAAAGCAAAGTGATATTCGTTAGCTCATTGCACCAACTGCGTACACAGAACTTGATAACATTCCAGTGGATAATTTAAAAAATCTAAACACTTAATATAAATAGTTAATATCATTTCAATGAAAGGGCAGTCAGAAAAACAAAATGGGTTCCATGCTTTTATTGGTAATACAAATACAACAAGGTATGAGAGGACCACTACATCAAGTTTTGTGGATTTTGACAATGTTAAGCACATCCCTTTAAAACTCTTGAAATATAACTCTCATACATGTGAATAAAAGTTCCTGGATTCGTGGAAGCACATTTGATTAATTCTTAACTACAGTAAAAAAAAAAATTAAAAAAATGTGAATGTACATGCTGCTAGAGCCAGAAATTATTAGAGATGGGTTGCCCTAGACTTGAACTCTGTATCATAATTGGGTTAGCTAGCCTGGTAAATTTAATCATCCATACAAATCATCAAAAGGAAATGAGGAATTAGCAACAATCGAAAACTCAGTTTATTTATCTTTAATGACTTCCAGTTGCCTTCCTTGAGAAGGAAAAAAAAAACACGTTAAATTTTTGCCAAGGTCATTATTATGACAGGGCATATCAACAGGTGATATTCATTTAAAGAAATTTTGCAAACTACTATTAACTGGGTTTAACTGATTTTCAAAGGTTCCCTACAAACATAAAAGTATTTAACAGTATTACAATAAATTTAGATTAGGTAATAAAGACAATGAGGCCATCAAAATGTCTATTCTGACATGGTCATTACTTTCTTTATTACTTTACTTAGAACTTAAAAAGAAATTAGTTAACCCGATCACTACGGGCCTACGGGGACCGAGAATTCTCGGTCCCCGTTGCGCCTACTCATATACGGGAACCGAGATTTCTCGGTTCCGAGCAAGGGCTATATTAATTGCATAAACATACAGTATGTATGCATCTTGTAAGTACAATATAATTTGGCTGAATACAAAGATTGAACCCTTGGCTACATGTACATGTATATCAAGTTTCCCCGACTCTAGTTGCGTGAGTATTGTTTTATTACAATTTTATCATGGTAATACACAAGTCTAATTTCAGGATATTCGTATACAAACACATACAAGCCAGAATCATAGTTTTCGCATAGAATTTCACTTCGCTGACCCTATACTATGCATATCGATCGCCTCTATTGTGTGAACTACTTGACCAGCGAACTCACGCTAGGTTGAATAGAAGCGAATACAATGCCATGGTCAACCAGATATCGATCGGTTCTTTTGTGCGCGCCCAGTGGGGTAACTCGACCGGTCCGTAAAATAATCTCGTACAGTTATATAGCTATTGAAGCAGTATATCTATTGCCGTGGTAAAAGGGTTAATAGCACAGTAAAGAATGACACAGGAAATACATGTCCAAGTTACATGTAATAAACAACGTTTAAAAAAATCCTCTCCTTTCGTTAATGTTTTCCTCAATTAATAAAATATACTGCGCTCACAAAATTAAATATAAAAATGTATGTTATCATTGTTCTAGTCTTCCAAATGATAGAATACCAGGGCACAGTTTGTAAAGTATGTTTTTTGTCTACAGGTTGTTTTAATAGGTTGGTGGGGCAAATGTTGCTACAAGATGAGGTCATCATTAATGCTTGTCTACAGGTCTTCTCTAAACATATGTGTTCAATGACAGCCTAAGGAAACATTGTGCGTCTTCCTTTTAATTGAAAACCCCCCATAAATACATTAAATTGAAATTTGTTATCTGACGTCAAGTATAAGTACTGCACAGTGAGGCCATTATGACATAATTATTTCTTTTTACAAGGTTTACTCCTCCCATCAAACGAGAGCCCAAGAAAATATGTTTCTTCCTTTTATGGAAATAAAACATCTACAGACCCAATTATGGTCTCAGTATTTTGTAATATCACTTTACAATGATAGATTTATAATAAGAAACAGATGACTTGAGATAATTTCAGGAAACAGACCCCATTAAACTTGATGCAAATGGCTGTGTCAGGGTTATGTACTGTTATCTATCAAGAGACTCGTTTTCTTTTCATTTCCTTTTTAAAACAGCAGAGTTTATAAAAATACATTCTCCAGACACAATAATTGGCTTGTAATAGGTCAGCCATGTTTAGATTATTCCACCCTCAAAGGCAGTAATGTTAAAGACAATAGGCCATAAAGAGAATTTAAGACAGTTAACTTAACCCAGAATCCCAGATATCAATAAATGAAAATTTAAATGAATACTCTGCAGTTTAATGTTTTTATAACTGTCATTATCACCTCACATTTTGAACGGTGAATTTATCATTTTCATTTTTCAATGATTTTATTAGCCATTTATCTATCTATATTCAACTATATCTACAGCAATATAAGAATGTTTGTTTAAAATTAAAATTGCAATTTCCATTTGTTATGTAAAGCAGCAAGCAGTTGCCGAAAGAACATGATTAATTCATAAAAAGCAACACAATTTTGGGGTTGTTTATCACTTGAATTGTTTATCATAATGATATTATCTTATAATGTAACTTTCTGACAGAGTGGCAAATTAAGTGATTAATAACTCATTTGATATAATTTAATGTGTAAGATTTCATCTTTTAGTGATCAAGGACACTACAAAGTCACCGAGAGCATCATAACAATGGCTGTGTCACAAACTTGATCAGTTTGTTCATGTTAATTAACTTCACCTTCACTTATTCAGTGATTTAATGATTACTTTCTTATATAATTCAACTTAATTTAGCTCAGTATAAAGAATTAATATGTTTGCTTATTGCAATTTCCCTTTCTTATGTAAAGAAAGCACCAAGCAGGTGCAGAAAGAACATGATTAATTCATACAATACAGAAAAATTAAGGGGTGTTTTATCACAAGTTTGAATTGTTTATCTTAATGATACTCTTATATGTGACCTTACACCACATAACGACCAATAAGTCGGGAAAACTGATTTCACTGCTTTTCATACATCATTAAAATAGAAGTCATTACCTTTAAAATGGTATATCATTCGTCATATTTGGACTAAGCAAACCCTCTCAAAATGAACGCCAAAGATTTGAAATATGGTTGAAGCATTTTTTAAATAAGGGAGAAACAGGCCATTTAAAAAATCAGTTTCCATTAAAGCGCTGTAAAAAGATCACATTTATTGGATGGAAAAATAATATTTAAACCTGATTTCCGATCCGCAAAATGTTACCAAAGCTAGATTAAGATATGCTTATTCAGGAAATACCAAAATCCTAAATATCAGATTTTGTGGACAATTTGACTATTTTAGCTAATACAAGAGAAACCACCACAGCGACATAACGGTCGTTTTGTGGTGTAAGGTCACATATCAAACACTTCCTGGTATAATGGCAAATTCAGTGACTAATTACCCATTTGACACAATTTAATGTGTAAGAATTCAATCTTTTAACGATCAAGGACACTACAAAGTCACCGAGAGCATCATAACAATGGCTGTGTCACAACTTGATCAATTTGTTGATGTTAGTCAGATAACTACACCCTCACTTAGAGGGGAAATTCAGTGATGTATTGGCCATTTATGTAAAAAAAAATATATTTACAGCAATATAAGAATTGCAATATCCCTTTCTTATGTAAAGAAAGCACCAAGCAGGTGCAGAAAGAACATGATTAATTCATAAAATGCAAACAAATTAAGGGGTGTTTTATCACTTGAATTGTTTATCTTAATGATATTATCTTATCAAACACTTCCTGGCAAAGTGGCAAATTCAGTGACTAATTACTCATTTGATACAATTTAATGCGCAAGAATTCAATCTTTTAACGATCAAGGACACTACAAAGTCACCGAGAGCAACAGTGATGGCTGTGTCATAACTTCATGTTCAGTGATTTATTGGCCATTTATGAAGATTATAACTATATTCACAGCAATATAAGAACGTTTGTTTATTGCAATTTCCTTTTCTTAGACTTATGTAAGCAGAGGCCCCCAAAAAATGAATTTATTATAAAAAAAGTAAAATATTAAGAAGCGTTTTATTACTTTCATGGTTATCTTTATATCTTCTTATTTTCCTGACAAAGTAGTTAATGCAGTGATTTATTACTCATCATCCTTCAACACAATTTATTTATTATTAATGCGCAAGATTTTAACCTTCTAATGCTCAAGGGCACATACAATTTCTATACAAAGTCACTGAAAGCATCATATCCCAATGACCTTTTAAGTTCCTTTAAGTTTTAAATTTATCATAACTTGGTCAATATATTCTTTTGCTTGCTAGTTTGTGCATAAAACACTACCTTTTCACTTCAACTTTAAACTAAATTCTACCCCAATCTGAAGGGTATTTTACACTACATTTGGGAGGACTGCTTTTGAAATGAAAGCCTTCATCTACTCACAAAACATTCTGAATTATGATTTTTAAAAAAATTATGAAGAACTTAATAAAATGGAAATATTGCCTGAAAACTGGTCTTAAATTTCAATCATTTATTCTGTTCATGTTACATGTATATTTTTTTAGTAAGATTTTAAAAATGTTTTGGTATTGGTTTTTGCTTAAATCATGATTCTGTTTTTCTTGAGGATTGGTATTTCAATGCTTCATCCCCCAAAGTCCAAAGCACAATTTGAAGGAAACTGAGTCGGAACTTTATGTCCTCACCAAAAAAATATAATCTAGCACTAAAAACAAAACCCAGAACATCATACTCGACCGACAAATATCCTTGCCGGGTGTGTCTCAGATGGAAGACATTTTACGGCAAATATTATCCCCCGCAAAATAAAACGTTTAATGAAAAACAAAAGTAATAACTCTGCACTAATACTCACTTATAACGAGACCGCATTTGGAGTTCCTGCCACACATAGCGTCGGTGGGTGTGTCTCCGATAAACACTGCGTTGCTAGGGTGAACACCGAGGTGCTTGCAGATCTTCAGCGCCGTGTACGCGTCTGGTTTGGGCCGGATCCCCTCGTCATCGCCGCATATGACCATGTCGACAAGGTGCGAGACGCCAAGGCGGTCGAGCGTGCCTTCGGTCATGATGCGGCTGTCGGCGGTGTCCACAGCGATGTAGAAACCGGCATCTGGTAAGGAATTGCCAAAAAAATAAGTCATAATTAAATGAGATATCCACCTTTCATCAATACCAAGGCAGAAGCCATAAAATAAAAGCAGCCATCCTGCCTGTAGGTTTTTTTTTCTAATACTATTAATTTTATTTCAATACATGGTAATACAATAAATAGTAACATCACTTTTTTTGTGAAACCATGCCATTCAAAATCTTTGAATAATTGGATAGATGAGATGATTAAGATGGCTTTTCCATGGCTTTTAGTTGCTTATTAATCTAGATTTTTTGTTTGTTAGCCAAGCAAGTCTAGTTCTAATGTTGTATTTCAAAGTGGAAGCGAAAGAGAAAAAGCATTCTGGAGAAATTTACCTCTCAATCTGGTGAAGATACTGTGGACATCACCGAACTCGATGAGCTCCCCGGTGAGCGAAGCATTCCCATCTACAAAGCACTCGGTGGTGATCAGCCGAGCCCAGGTGGATGGGACGCCTTTCTTCTGGAGGAGTTTACACAGGTACTCAAAGCAAACCTAAGTGAATGAGAATAACAAGACAAAGAAAGAAAGTCATATTATGTTATTACATTATTTTCTATTGATTATTACTTTCCTATCAAACATTTTTTAATTTACTCTTTCATAGGATATCTCTACAGGTCTCTCTTTTTAGTTCCCTTCTAGGACTATTTCAACTAATAACACCAAATCAATTTTTTTTAAATCATCTATACTACTTAGTTATATTGCCTTTTTTTCTTGTTTTCATCTCCCCCTTATTTTCAGTAAAATCAGTCCGTTTCTATATTGGCCTAATACATTCAAGGTACCGGTATCTAAAACTTCTAGAAATTACCCCCTTTTTAAGAACTCTGATTTAAAAGTTTTACAGAAGTTTAACTACACTACTCTTTTTAATGAACATTATTTATTTATTGTATTAAATGCTGATTTGCTCTCGACTTATTCTGCTTGTTTAAATGTTATAATGTTGTTTGTAACAAATGTATCGTCTATTTTCATGTTTTTTATGCAACATGGTTTTGAAATAAATTTAAAACAAATTGAAATGAAATGCAATGAATGAGAGAAATTGCCACCCCCTTCCTTTCTCGTTCTGTTTCCCTGGTTACTGCCAGGTGCCTACCTCATTAGTGCATTCCATCAGGATACCCGGGCCGAACTGGCGGGCGTCAAAGTCAAACCCCATGGCTCGGTAGATCTCATCTTGCAGGACGAGGCCAGTCTCCTCTTCCAACCTGAGGAAGTAGAACATAAATGAAAATGATAGTCTGATCTACAACATTTTAAGACAACATAAGAAATGGACTCAGCTGATTATGACATGCATTTAACCTGGGTTCGAAATCAGCAATGGCCATTAACTGACCCTTGACCAACAAAATTGAGCTGCATGGAACTCATTTCATAATTCAAATTTGTTCTTGCTAAACTGGGTTGCAACATATCAGATTTTAGATATTTCTAATCTTATTTGGGGCCTCTCATGCAGGATTCAGGTCACCAACATTTCAAGTCTTGAATTTACTTGACCAACAGGGCCATTACCACCCTAGCATTGATACAAGAACATTTCATTCAACACAAATTAAGAAATATAATTATTCTAATTCTTTAAAAACATGCTCCTAAGTCGACATATTTTAAGGCACAAATCTATACATGTATGATTTTTATCTGGATGGAATTAATGGATCAACGATCTAAAATAATAATAAATAATAATGGTGGCTACTTATATAGCGCACGTTCCGTCTTTCGACGCTCGCAGCGCATCACTGTTATTACCCCGGTCATCGGATACAAACTGCACTCAATCAAGCACACAAAGTGCACATTGTCCACTCCCTAGGGAGCATTCCAGCTAGGCAACCTCGTAGGTGCACACAGTGCTAAGTAACTCCTTTCCATCCTTCCGGGATTGATAAAGATTGATATCTAACTCCAAAAATCATACCCTGTCTATACGAGTCCGAGATAAGAGTGATACAGATGAGATGATGATGATGATGTTGGTGATCATGTTGAAGATGAAGACAGTGATGGTGATGGTGATGGTGATGATGATGATGGTAGTGGTGGTGAAGATCAAGATGGTGTTTGTGGTAGTGGGGATTATAAGTAACGAATGCTGCTTCACCGATGTTGCCATTTTGTGAATTGGTGGTTTTGAATAGATGGATGATGATGAAAACTGGTGTAATGAAATGGATAAATTACCTTTCTGCCGTGTTGATAAGCCATGGCGCCCACATGGCATGCATGCATGTCAGCGTCCCGTCTTTATCAAAGATGGCGACCTTGTTCTTCCTCTGTCCAATATCGGTAATGCCCACCTTGCCCACAGTTACAGAGGCATCACCGTTGTTGTTGTTATTGTTGAAGTTCATCATGGTGCCTGTCAAAATAAATTTAACATAATTAAAGTGTTTATTCAAAGAAAAAGCAACATAAGCCAAGTTTCATCTTTCCAAAAAGTTCAAATCATACAGAAAATGAAAATATCACTTTCCAAGTACTCGCACATCCGAAAATTAAAACAAAAATGAAAATACTAAACGCTGCTTCAAAACCACAATCCAGCTACGACAGGGTCCGATAGCTGGGTGTGTTGTACTGAGTGAGACGTAGAGCGAAGGGTTATCCAATCAGAAGCCTCGGTTTCTACCACATTATATACCGGATTTATACCCCTTTATACCGGGGATTCCGTGGTTGTTTAAACTATTTTCTATACAATTATGGTGGTTTAAACTGTTTGAACTAATAAAACAACAGTTTATATTCGTTGTAAAGTTATTCTTTTATTCATTAATGTGTCTGATAAAGTAAAAATAGGTAAATAAATCACCTAGTCTGCGAGTTGAATCATACTCGCCGGCAGCATGCATGATACGTGGAGAGCCTCGACCGTGCGCGTATGCGGTGGACAATGCATGCAATATAATAGCGGCTATAGTGCAGTGTATGTAGCTCGCTTCAATTCAGCTCGCGTAAAGTGCACTATTATCAGCTGTTTTTGCAGGTAATTGTTCTCGTATTTTGTTTTAAAAGCCCTACAAACATGTAAGTAAAATAAGAGATATAATCGTAATAATCTTGCATTTTCGTTCCTTTTCGGAGCATTTTAAAAGTGCAATTACTTACAAGGCAGTCATGGCAGTTGGCGTGCAGCTAGCTAGGTATAGCTATAGAGCACAGCCTGTCTCGCGGAGCGGTGCCGCTGAAACTCTGTGCGTGTTCGCAACTGACGGGCATTTCTTTTTTCGAGGCACGTTCAATTTGCGTCTCTCAATTTGTCAAACAAATCTCTAATTTTGGGAAAATAACCACTCATACGGTAAAATATCTACTTTTACACTAACATTGGGCAATTCTAGATTTTTGTTTCTTCATTTCCGATGTTGCAAAACGAGCGAGCGATGGACGTTGTAAACAAAATAATGCACGCAAACTGATGTTTACCGCGATATAGTAGAGAATTCACCCCCTCGTCACACGTCATCGACCTAAGCGGCGAGATCGGGGTGAATTTGGGCCTGGTTTGGAGGGTGAATTTTTCTCATTTTCAATTTCGATTTAAAAATATTTTTAAAAATTCAAAAAATCTGAATTTCTCGAGGCTTGTTAAGTACAAGATTACCTTCACTACCAAATTCGACTCAATTTATAATCAATGAGCGAACCGTTTAAATGTAAAATATTAATTCTAAATATCCATGTCTTGCATTCTTGGACTGATTTTGAATACATTTCTTTGATCAACCTTAGTTTAAATACAAACATTTATACCAATACATGTAAAATTAGAAAATCACATGAAAAAATAGTTATTGAAAGATGTAACAAAACATGAAATTTACATGTTGTCTTTGACTTTTGACAACGGTAATGTCATGTGACTGTTTAGAGTGAGTGTTAGACTAAGTAATTAATGTTATTTAATTTTAAGACAAAAACTAACCTAACCAGGCCCTGTGCGTAGTGTGCTACTGCTAGCGCACACCGGCACCGCTGATTGTATTTAGACCAAAGCAAAACTCAAGAATCAAAACTACGTAAGTCTAAACATGAAAAGTAAATCTAAATGATTTGTTGTGATCTTGATCCTATCAAATACCCGTCTAAATCAAAATGCAAAAGCAAAAACAAAAACAAATCATGCATATATGACTCTCAAGTAGCAAAACTGATTAACAAAAAAGTGAAAAGGGCAAGCCAGCCGCAAGATGAACCAAACAAGCTAGTCCTGGAAAGTGCAAGGGCAAGTCTCTCAGTCTCAGTCTCAAGAAAACATGTTAAAATTCCACTTTCAAAATATGTAATCACTATCATAAATGATCAATCTCACTCTCACAATTCAGTCATTCAATCAATAAACATAATAAAATGTAAAAATGAACACAGTCAAGGACTAAATTTTGAATGTTTTAGAGTTGAGTTGAACTTGAAGCTTCAATCACTCTTCCACCACCTCACCGGAGCCCACGCCGCTGCTCTGCCGTCGCAAATCATACCAATTGCCGGGGTACCCAAGCTTGTCAAAATTGGATAAGTTTTCTTACCTTTTGATGTGATATCTAGAGCAGAGAGAGCAAGTCAAGTCGAAGTAAGAAGTCGAGCCGAGATCTTCGAAAGTCGGAGAGCTTGTGAGACGTCTTCAACGAATTCTACGACTGAAATAGACGTCAGGGAGCGCGGAGCAGATCTCAATTCAACGCAGTCTATTCAAATGACCCTATTGTAGCCAAACGGCCTCGCCAGAGGTTCGGCGCAGCTTTCTTTGGGTGCGGTGCATTGGTGCATCATATTCATGTAAGATCCGTGTGTGGCCGGTGTGCACCGGTGTCAGCTGTTTTGTTTCAGTTGCCATATCTCATGCAGGGGAATCCCTCGGCACATGCACGTCACATGCACGGAAGTGAATCAGTTAGCTAGTCTAAAAAACTATACCTGTTCGGGTATTTTACATTTTGATTGCGCCTTTTTTGATGAAAATGTTGTCATGTATTGTTGTTTTCTGTCCATATTTGATACATATTTTGTTAATAAATAAAACTCATTAATTTGTTTTCGTTTAGTAAAATGTAATGGCAGTGTCAGATGTAAAAATACATACTAGGTATATTAGTAGAGTCTTCAGAATAATTACCGAAGACCAACAGACATGTTGATAGATATTATGCTTGTATTTCAGCCTTGTTTTTCATTGCGTTTATCTACATTAACATTTTTGTCCATTTTCAATCGATATTAGGTCAAGTATAATTATATTGATAATAAAAAAAGCAATATTCAACTGTTTCATTGGTAGTAATTAGGATAAACAAAGTAATTGATGTCAATGAGTTAATGGTAAACACAACATCGGTCTAGAAATTGATCATAAAAGACTAATACCAAACCAGGTACGTCATCTCAGCTGAGACCCTCTAGCTCAAACCACAACGCAGGACCATCTCTAGTTCCACTTGATCTCTAGTGTTAGATCGATAGTTAGGCCATGAAAAATAAATGGTTGGATTGGCGTAACCCGCCCGACCCTAAAAATACCGCCGACCCTAAAGGTTTTTTCTGATTTTTTTTTTTTTTTTTTTGATAAAAAAATATATTAAAAAATAAAAAATAAAAAATAAAATATTCCAATTGCGATATGTGTTATTTGTTTGTTTGTTTTTGTGTAATATATGTGCGAATCCTGAAAAAAAAAAAAAAACCCTACCTACCTACCCTAATGTTTGGTTGCCCGTTACTCCAATCCAAAAAAAAAAAATTGTTTGGCCTTACTCTATGAGATTGAGGATAGAGGAATGGTATTATAGAGGGCACTGAACGATCACAATTGTCATGGTGATTGGCACTGGGTCAGTTTTGGGTTATTTGGACCTGAGAGATACTAAACTACAGTAGTACGTGCATTGTCGGGGCATTGTCCGTGAACTCCATGTACACAAACTAGTACGTGACTACATTGTACCACTAGCGGGCTAGTACGATCCATGATTGTACACAAAACATGAGAAACGCTTGCATCATAATTAGCCACAACCAAGCATGCACGTTCGGTCATGTTCAAGTCTGAGCCCTGTTCAAACTATAAAAACATTTTTGGTATGGTGATTCATCAGATTTGTTCATACGTTTCAAACGTTCAAAGGCCAACATATGCATGTCAACAGCTAATCAACCGTTGGGCATAATCGTTGTTGCCATAATAATTTAGTTAGTTGGCACTCGGAGGGGGAAGGGGGGAGGCAATTCGCAATGGGTGGGGTCCACGGGCCAGCCATTATGACCCCTGATAAAATAACTATCATGTATCATTTTATATATTAGCAACGGGTGGGGTCCACATTATGAAACCATCAATGGATGGGGTCCACGGGAGCCATTATGAACCCTGATGAATACATGTTTGTTTTACTGCTCCCGCACCTTCCAACACCCACTTCCGTTTTGAGAAAACAAATTTTGGGTTGGGTGGGGGGGGGGGGGGGGGGGTTGGCGGGGGCAGACTTGGCCACCTCCCCGTTGTGCCCCGCCTTTTTATATACTCTATAAATAGTCACATTTTGTTCAAAAGATGAGATTTAGGATTTTGGTATTTCCTAAAATAATAAGCATATACCTTCTGGGAAATGTTGAGCGTCAGAAATCATGTTTAAATATTAATTTTGTACTTAATAGGGATGTGATCTTATTACAGCCCATAAATGGACACAGATCTTTTAAGCGGCCCGTTTCTCCCTTATTTCAAAAATGCATCAGCCATACTCATCTTTGGCATTCATTTTGAAAGGGTTTGCTTAGTCCAAATATGACAAATTATATATACCAGTTTAAAGGTAATGGCTTCTATTTACAGCAAAATCATTTTCCCCGACTTATTGGTTGTTTTGTGGTGTAAGCCGTAAGCCAATGCTCGAAATTAGCATAGGCCCGATGGCCCGGGGCCACCAAAAATTGCTGTCGGGCCAATAAAAAACTAATATTTCAAAGTTTGGTGGCCCGATCGGGCCAGCAATTTTTTTTTTTTTTTTTTTTTTTTTTTTTTAGATACCCTGTAGTCATGTTTAGTCCCGTCTAGGGCATGACAAGAGCTTGCTTTTAAATGTAGCATTCAGCAACTTATACCCTTTTCTCACATACAAAATATTGGACTAATTGGTTAGTTTAAAAGTTGCAAGTTAATTGAGCAAGTAACATTGCTGCTAATGAATATTCATACATTCTTGAGCAGCAGTACTCATTTTCTAACCAGTTGTTATAAAAAAAGTTTCATATTAAAATCGTTGATAGTAATTTCAGTTCAGTTATTTTGCGTATTTTGCATATCTAATGACCATCATGAATATTCATATATTACTACTATATATCACCATTTTTAAATATGTCTTTTTCTATGGTGTTCAGACAACACTGCACAGAATGTTGAGGTCAAATTGAATTTTCTCTTTTTCTACCATTTTTGTTTTGTCATAGACCCTGACTATGTGACTGGTGAAATTGTCACTCATGTGTATTCAATCGCTGTGATTTGTTGATGAAGACAATGATTAAAAAGACATGACACACACACATTCATCCTTACAATGAAACAAAGGGGAATGAAAAATAAAAAGTATTGCCTAGTACCCTGAAACTATTCATATGGTTATTGTATTCATTTTACTTTTGTTTTTCCTTATTTTTTTCGGGCCAGTAGTTTTTGGTTTCGGGCCACCAAATTTGGAAAAATACTAATTTTACTGGCCCGACCGGCGGGGCCTCCAGCAAAAAAAAGTTAATTTCGAGCACGGTAAGGTCACATATTTGTTATAGGATCCCACATTTATTCCGATCGGATATATTTATTGATATTTCAGCTGCATGGTTTTGAACTGATTTTGATCAAATAAAGTTTATTCTGTCATTAAAGGGATAGTTGAATATTGGTCAAACTTAACTACTAGTATAACCAAAACCTGCACCATTACGGTACAAAGTAATAGTTATAATTTCACCATGCTCGAAAAGTATACACAATTACAAACGACTAAGTAAAACCCCTGTTATCATTCAAAAAGAGCCGTTACTTGGCATAAGGTCATTTTCCGACAATGGCCCAACATCATGTCATGAGATGATGTTGGGCCATTGTCGGAAAATGACGTTATGCCAATATATCACAAAAATGACGTCTTGACGATGTTGGGCTGGCGGACATTTTAACCTCGAGCCAACGGCGATATGCCGACATCCGGCAACCAAATTCCGACATCGGCCCAACGTCAGGTGGCTAGCTGGGGAGTGGGACATGATTCGGGGGGTTGAAGCTACCCGTGGTTGAAACTACCCGTATTAATATAATAGATTCTTTTAAATTTGACAGTCAGTTTGTCATTATCTCACAAAAAAACATCGGGGGGCACTTCGGGAAATACCAATACTCAACGGTACCTTTAAAATTGTATAATAATTATGATCTTTCAACTATATGACAAACATTATTTCTTTGCCTGAGCGACCTCTATACCAAAACTAAACTATCCCTTTAATTTTGTTATATTAATAATCAACTATGATACGTCACTCGGCGTGGCGTACCCATGATTTTTTAAAGGGGGGGGGGGGGGGGGGTCAGAAAAAATGGGAGGGGGGGGGGGGGGTAGTCGTAGGAAATTTTCAAAGCCGAGACCAAGTACCTTCAAAATTGTCGAGACCGAGACCAGGTCCGGTTCACAATTTTCGAGGCCGAGACCAAGACCCAGTGGTTGAGGATCCTGTAAGCAAATATAACCATTTGTAATAAATGTGGGGCCCCACAATTATTCGACAATATTGAACCAGCCGTTAAATTTGTTTTAATTGCTACATGTACCTCTTTTCAAAAAAATTCAAAATATGTTTTTAGATAGTGATCCTCTCTACCTAATCACTATGATTTTCAAACAAAACATCACATTGATGACAACAGGCTTTTTACTTAGTCAGTTGTAATTTTGTGTATTCCTTTCGAGCATGGTATAGAGTTATATTTATTAGTTTGTAATGTAATGGTGCAGGTTTTGCTTACTAAAATTCAGTTTGACCAAAACTGTACTCTCTTTACCAGAACTCAACTTAGTTGTTGAACTGAACTACCCCTTTAAATGGATAGTTCAGTTTTGGTATAGAGGGCGCTGCACGAAATAATTACGTTGTGAGATAATGAAAAAGCTAATGTAAAATTTGAAAGCGCATTCAATTTTAATGGCAGAATAAACTTAATTTTATCAAAATCGGTTCAGAAACGGCAGAAATATCAATAAATATATAAAATCGTAATAAATCTGGGGCCCAGATATATTTGATGATTTTTAAATTAAAAAAATAAAAATGCTTACACTTTTTCAAAGAGGTTTTAAAAGAGTTGTTGATGAGCTCTCTAAGTATATTCATGATTTCAACAAAACATCACATGCATAATTTTGCATGAAAAATGGTTGAAACCATTTTTTTTTAGAGAGCGCACTTTTGTGTTTTAATAGCTCTTCTTGAATGATAACAGGGTTTTTACTTAGCCGTTTGTAATTTCTGTACCTTTCGAGCATGGTGGAGTTATAATTATTAGTTTGTAATGTTATTGTGCAGTTTTGGTTACTAAAGCTCAGCATGACCAAAACTGTACTACCCCTTTAAATTGTCATTTAGCGGGTTTAATCGCAATACTCTCAAATTTGTAAACATAACAACAACAAAAATCGTGCTAGTCTAGTCTGTGCACTTATAATGTTGTCGGGAGCGCAAGAAAGTGAGACGGACAAAAATAAACTATAATAAGTGCATTCAAAACAACTATATAAAAAATGATAAATCCATAAATTTATGTCCTCACTTTTTGTACATGCAGTAACTATAGTTGTGATCTGGCTATGATAAGTTGTGAGGAAGATAAAATAATAATCCCCCTTGTCTCCTAATTCACTTAACATGCCTATTCTTTTTCTCCTATTATATATAGGCTATATTACTGCTTTCTTTTACAATGTGTGTAAAATACACTTCATTATTATTTTGATTGAACGATTTGTTGTTTTATTTCTATTTTGACGGACATCGCCCTACTTCAAACGACTCGACAGGTGTTAAATGGTCTCGTTTTAGTTCCCCGCTGATAGAACTCCTTCACTATCTGTTTACATGACTGTGTATTCCCTCTTCACAGCGCCCTGTACTGTTTTGGTTTCCCAATATTATGACTTGTGTATGGGTTTCCCTATAAACACAACTCAGGAAACCCACTCAACGGTGAGGGCGACATAACACGAACGACGGAAAAATAAACGATGTGGTGGTAACGCTCCATAGCGACGGCCCAACAACACGCGTAGCAACGGACTGTCTATGTACTCGTCGTATTTATTTGGGTCGATCGCATGCAAGGTTGCTCTCATTATATATCTCATGCACGTTGGAGTAGCGTGAATATAATATATCTGACCAGCGTCGGAGAAGGATCTCTTTCGCTTTGAGAATACTTAGAACTCGAAAAGTGACAACTCTACGATAGAACTTGTTTCGATTTCGCAATACTTTGGCAGATCTCACAACAATACATTACGATATATAGTTTAGTACAACCATTATTGTTCTTCGATATTGTACGATTTGCTGTTTTCTTTCATAATACTTCGCGTCCTGTTTGTCAGAATTATACTCCATGATCCTGCTACTATAACGCGTTACTACAACTGACTGTCAGTCAAGGAATATTATTCTCCAAAACATCCATCAAACCAACTCAAGATGGGTTGCAACGGATCGAAGTCAACCGCCGTCATGGAGCTCGGTCCCGATGGCGAGGTCGTCAGTCGGAAGTCGTCGGCGTCGTCCAGGAAGAAAGGTGGCGTCGTCGAAGTCAAACCCGGCAGCGGTGTCGAGACCATGGACAACACTGACTCGAGCCCCGACGGCGTCCGCGTACTCAAAGACGGTTTCGGATCGACGGGAACGCTGGGCAGCCAGGGACTCGACAACAAGTCGCAGGACCGACTCGTTTCGTCGGCGACCAGCAAGATGTCGAGACACACCTACGACAGCGGGCTCGAGGCCGACTACGGCAACCTGATCACGGAGTCAAGCCATCCCAACATGATTGACGACAGGCCTACAACACCAGGTAATTAATCTGTTTTAATTTGTTTCGTGTTTTTCATTAATTATCGTCCCTTTTTATTCATTATTTTCTCGACTGCGGGTAAATAATTTTAGTTTGAAAAACGTGATATGGACAGACTAACAAACTTTGTATTTCAATACTGTTTCTGAAACTGCAAACCGGCATGCAACCTAATTAGTAATCGCCTTTTCAAAAACTGACGTGTATAATTAATTCAATTTGTATAAAATCGTTCTCACATTGAAATTATTTACCACAATCATGTTTGAAACAAACTGGCAAATTTTGACATGCAAACGTGTGTTAATTTGGGTATGCCTCGCTTACCCACGCGCACCCCTACCCGGCGGAATCGCTCACCCGGTGACCCCCTTTTCGGGCCTTTGTTTAACCCCCACAACAATCGTCAAATATTCTACCTTTTATTATCGCGACAGTACTACCTCATTTACAATCGCAAGACAACTTAATCCTATCCATTGAGTATCTTCTTTATTTGTCCCGGTTCAGTGAACCAAGGGGTGCACGATCGATTTTGTATTACCCCTCTAGACCCCCTGAGCGGGCCTATAGATAGACAATAGCCGATACGGTTTTGATGTTATGACAACAAGACAGTGTAGTTACTGGGCTATCTGTTTACTACGTAGTACGTGCAAAACCGCATGGCGTGTTATGGCTGTAATTTGTGGAAAGAATATGAGTAATTATTATGAATGAAACTTAAATATCCCCTTAGAATTTAACACGATTGAACAGTATATATTACAAAAAAACAAAACATTATTATAATATGATATAATCACGAATTCAATGTCGAATTTGTTATCAACTATCTGAACAATATTATACTGAAGAGTCATTTCATGAACTTTATATATTTTGATATCGGATAGTATAATATGAATTTCTCACAAGGATCTGAATAGTTTATTATTATGAATATTTAATTAACATGTCATTAATAAACTTTTCTCCTTTTTGTGATTTGTTTCCCAGAACTAATGGTCATGGGCACTAAATGCGATTCTCGCAAGAGCAGCGGCAACCCTCGGGGGCGCAGCGCGCAGACCACGGCCGAAATCCTGGGCGAGCTCAAATCACAAGGAATCATCACGACATCGGGGACCGCGCCGAACGAGTCTCCGAAGAAGGGTGGTACGTCCTTTGATGTCATGATCGCCATCGACTTCGATGAGCTGAAGCGACCTCCGCCCCGTCTCGCCAAGCTGAAGAGGAAGAAGAAGAAGAAGAGGACGATGACCAAGGAGGAGGTTGACGCCAAGCTTGCCGCGGCCGAAGAGAGAAGAAAGGTGAGCATCGACATTCATTTTTTCTAATACTTCGCTATTTTCATCCATTAACTTTTTGTTATTTTACATTTTTCACCAAAAATTTACCAATATAAACCAAATAATGAGAGGGTTAATGAGTCCTTATATTCTATTAGCTTGATTTCCAATAGAATACAAAACATAATAGTCCATACTAAATTACATAATTGTTTATGTTGAACTATACAAATAAATACATTGAATCGTGACTTATTTTCTCAACCATTTTCTTCTCTCCTCTTAAATCACAGGCTGGTCACAGCAAGCTCCGCTCCAAGCTGGACACGATGAAGAAGGAGTCGACCGTCCACCAGGTGGCCGAGGTGGCCGAAGAGGAGGTCAAGAAGCAGATCGAGGAGAAGATGACCGTCACCCTCGACCAGGCGGCCAAGAACCGCGAGGCGCACTTCCGCGCGATGAAGGAGAAACTCGAGCAGAAGAAGAAGCACGCCGAAAAGGTGCGCCTTGCCAAGCTGGCGCGCATGGCCGAGAATGGGGCGATGCCGAGCGAAGACCGGGCCGAAGAAGAACTAGCCCTGATGAATGCGAACAAGAAACCGGTCACGAACATTGACGAGCAGCCGATCATCGTGAAGAGAACGCAACCAACGACGGGGGAGGAAGGAGATGAAGAGGCGTCTGCCGTTTGAACATTGCCATTTTATTTAGGGAGACTGGACATTCCGTTCAAGGAATGATACAGCTCCCGCGCTATTTATTGACGAAACTGAAATGCTGCATTCGATGCTGGCCGGTCGGTCGGGGAGGTCGGAGAGATTTTCCTGCGCGCGTCGCTTCTGTACGCTTGAACTTGATGCTGTCTTACCTTTCAACTGATGGGTGCCAAAACCATGCCGTTCACAAAGAAAACAGTCGGTCAAGAACAACCCTGAGCGTACATGTAGCAGTAACTTCTGCTGTTCATATTGTTTTCTTGCATCCACGAACTAATAAAAGAAGAAAGAACAAGTTATGCTATCCTTGAAGCAAACACCACTTCTTTTTCAAGAAGTTGTCGGATGGCAATTTAAACCGCCGCTTCGACGGCTGGCCGGTTATGGGCGCATGGTCGGTACAGCGCCATGTGCTAAAACGCTGAACTCAATTTATGTTTACGAGATAATGAAATTATAAATGATCTTAAAATAAATATTAATTGATGAATTTACTTGAATATACTTCAAGGTAATGCTAACTCAGGTTTTTACAGCAAAAGTAATTTTGTACAATGTGAGCAGGCGATTTCGTTCAACTCGGAATGAACCGAATTTAAACCGTCCAAAATGCTTATAAATTGTTATTTTCGCATTCCATATAGTAAGCATGATAAGTATTTAATGAAACATCTGTCCATTATTTTCAGGCGATTACATTCCAACAATATCCGTCCATGATACCTTTTTGGGGTGAAGATAGTATGAAAATTATTATTTAATGAATTGTTGCTTATTTGTTGTATGTCATTACATTTGTGCGTGTTCTTGCTATTGATAATGGAGCAGGGCTCTATATTCTGACACTGGTTGTCGTGAAATATTATCGTGTTTATTTTTGAAAAATATAAAATGTTGTCTTGTTTTGTATAATGCTTCGGTATTTAATTATAATTATTTACCAACATTATGTGAATTATGCTGCCATAGAGATGTACATGACTTGTATAACATTTGTGAAAAATGAAGACGCGTTGTTGTATTATGCACATCACAGTCAGGCAATTATTTGATTATGTTAATTTCATAATGGTCAGTACAATTATATGTCAGTAAAACACCTTCGTTTGAAACGAATGACTTTGTTTATTTCGCTTTCGCTTTGGTTGTTATATTGTAATGTATTGTTTGTATGGTGCACTGCCAAATAATTTGATATTGTATTTAAATTATGCAAAGAATGTGTTCATAATTATTATGAATAAAATTATATGAAAACATGAATTTAATTCTACCGTTTGATGATTAATTATGTCTTAAACTGATTCTGACGATCTAAGATGATAAAAGAGAAGAAATTGTGAGAGGGAGAGAGAGAGATAAGAATAAGGGAGAGGGAGGAGGGGTGTGGGGGGGGGGGGGGCGGGGTGAGTGTAAGGGGAGAGAGGGTGAAGGGGATGGGGCATGAGAGGGGGATGGGTAGTGTAAGGGGAGGTTAGAGAACATACATAAAAACAAACATAAATAATTGACAGAGTGAGAGGGATAAATTAAAAGGTAAAAAGGCAGAGGGAATTAGAAATAATGGTTAAGGGCTTTTTACTCGAAACTTATTATGACACACGAACACATACACGTCATACACAACCACACACATTATATAAACAATCACATACGCACACATATACAGTCATGTACACAACATACACACGAAAACGCACGTACACACATACTTTTATTATAAGCTTTTATTTTTAATATGGGTGTTTATCTGTAAAATATAGATAAGCACCCATATTATAATAAACCACGCTTTTAGCAAATATAAAAAGACGACGATGAATCGATGCTTGTGAATTCCCAAAAGGTATTCTCTATAACTGTTTTTTTTTGGTACTTTCCATGTCTTTTCTCTGTGGGGAAAAGGGGTGACAAAAAATGCCTACATGGAGACAAAATAAGATGTTGAATGACGTCAGTACTTTCCATTTTTATTTATAATTGGTTATTACTCCAATTTCTTTCCTGTAACGAAAAGAAAATAAACAAAAATAGCCAAAAACATGAAAGGCGCACGACTTTCTAATTGGTCATTATGTTACATTTTTCCTCGCTCGCATACAAATTCATATTTTCCAAAATAATCCTGGATAAATTAACTATTTTTGCAAAATAATGGTCATTATCTTCTTTCCGCTCAGACCTCCGGCCGTCGAAATAGGATAATGACTACAAACAAAATACAAAAACACGAACCTTTTATAATTTTCATATCAGTCATGATTTTATCCTCTTTCGTTTTTCTGAAAAAGTTACAAAACTAATTGTTACTCGTATAAGGACAAAAATAATCTAGAATATGTTTTTATTTTAAAATTGGTTATTTTATTCAGATTGTCAATGTGAAAGTGTCCATTTTTTACAATTCTTTACAAATTGTTTCATTTTTAAGTTGCCCTCTTAGTAAGAGATAGTAGGCAATACATTATATCTCCCTGTATAATCCTCTCACATTCTTTATCAATAATGATGATTGAAGGGAATCTTTTATACATTTTAATTATGATATTATGCTCAAATATTAAATAATTTACCTAAAGTCCCATTTCTCTCGCGCCTCTATAGCTACATGTGGTGATCGAATAGTACCAGGCATGTTTACTAATATGTTATTCACATACAAAGTGAATAATAGCCAGCTATGCATACAACTGTAGGTATAGCCAGTCACGATGTTAATTGATTTCCACTAAATCAGGGATATAATACTGCGATGAATCAAATTACTTTTGAATTGATTTTGTTCGGTACTTTCCATTGTGAATTAACGAACATTAATATGACATGCCGCTGTTAAGATAGCAAGGGCGTTACGAACTGATTCGGTGAATGAGATTCCCAGAAAAGGAAGAGTGCATGGATGTTGATCATGCTGTGAAAACATGCACTGTGCATTCATAATTGTACCGGCTTATACGATATCAATTTACGAGTATACGGTTTTAGCCATATACATGTGCTATTTAATATGCATGACAAACTGATTACAGCGTTGCTCCGCAACGGCGTGGTAGGAGTCAACGTACTCCGGAGAGGGGAGGGGTGGGGGGGGGGGGGGGGGGGGGGGGCTAATTATCCCGTGAACTAGAGCGACCAACATGATGACAATTAAATATGTTATTGTTGTTGTCTTTGTTGTCGCCGTCGTTGTTGTTGTTGCTGTCGTCGTCGTTGTTTTTGTTGTTACTGCTGATGCTAGTTTATTTTATGGCGTGCATTAAATTGTAAATATTCGCGCCAAAAGCACTTCACGATATATCATTGCATTATTTTCCAATTTCATTGGCAAGTTTGAAATGCATTTCAGTATCTGTTAGTATCATCATCTTGTCTGTGGGGATGGGAGCAGAGCAACAATAATATCCATGGTGGTGGGGGTGGGGGTGGGGGGGGGGGGGGCAATTACCCCCTTGCTCTCCTATGAGATTAGACCAAACATATTGGCCCGTATTCACAAAGGAGGTTTGTACAAACCCCGGTTCAAACCGCGGTTTACATCTATGGAATGCCAATTGTAAACTGATGGAGAGAGAATGTAAATTCCTTACTTGTTAACAATGTTGATGGTACACAATATTTTCTCTCTCTATCAGTTTACAATTGGCATTCCATAGATGTAAACCGCGGTTTGAACCGGGGTTTGTACAAACCTCCTTTGTGAATACGGGCCTCAGTCTCTATTGACAGACTGTTGTTCCACTTGTTTGTTTCGCATGACATATTATGCACATTCGATAAATTCAAGTCTAGGCTTCTTAGCCTTACCGCTCCTTTTAAAACAAACAAATGGAATGGGGTGATAGTACGAATTCAGATTTGTAAAAGAAAATCACGTGCAGAGTATGTTATTTCTGACTACACGGCAATACCTGTGCCATTATAGTATAATTATGAAGAGCTCAGTTCCAACAGGCGCTAAATGATATATCTAAATTCATAAGCTACGTAGCTATCTAGGAATCCACATTTTACAACAGATTACTCACTCAAAATCAAAATATAGATAGTTAAATTTTCATAATATTCCCATAGGCACGTGTAGAAAGTTGGGCAAAGAAACCTGTTTTCCTCGAAAGTTGAAAAAAGTGGATATAGCGCCTTGTGGAAGAAAGCTCTTTATATAATTTACATCGCGTTATGCAGGCTATCATCATCGTTTGCATATTGAATTCATACCTAGGCTTATATGTATTATAATTGTATTATAGTGTACGATATACCACTTCTGACGAGGAATTGATTACACCGTTGCTAAGCAACTATCTACGACAATGTACGACAGTCTGCATCGATCAAAGTGCAACGGTCGCGTCGTATAATCTAAACTTGAGATAAAAAGGATTTCTATATTTAGAGTTTGCATTGATATGATGCACTTTATGATTTTAAGATATTGGAAATAAGATAATTACATTAATATACGATCCTCAAGTGATTGTTTTGATGAAGCATTAAATTCATGATTATTGATTCGTTGTCCGTTGATTTATCATTGTACACTATATTAGTTTTACACCAGCATAAGAGTGTATATCATAGCGATTACTAAAACAAAAATACATCCTATTGTCTGTTATGTAGCCTATTGGACTATTACGGGAAATAAAAGCTTCTGTAAAGTGGTTTAGTTTTGTGAATGAAAAATTAATTATTTTGTTTCATCTTTTTTATATCATATTTATCCTTTAATCTTTAAAGTGTTTTACTAATTCTTTCGGTGCCCATAATAATGATGTTTTCCGCTGCGCGAATTAATGTTGACATTTTCTTATTTTTAATGGTTTCCTTTTCTAAGGCTGTGTAGTTCTAGTTTTTTTCCATGTTCTTTAATAATCTGTTATTGACGGTCTCGATGACAACTGCTAATATATGTATATACGGACGACCAGTGTCACTGACAATGTTTTTATTTGGTCTTTTCAATCGAGTTTACACCCGTTTACACGTACAACAGTGTGTGTTTATACATCCCTGAACGTTAATTTTCTCCTTATTGCTCCCTAATATGTTTCACCTCGCCTTTTCCTGTCCTTCTCTACAAGATTATACACATAATCATAGGACTAGATGCTAACAAGGTGCTCTTTTAAATACGACTCACCATTGCCCACCAGTCACTGACACTGCATGTCTTGTAATTTGTTCTAACGGGTTAACATGGTTAACACCCGATGATTATACTGCGTACAGCCGTACACTCTGTTTTAGCGTCCCAATTGTGTGTTCTTGTTGTCATACTATGTTGTTGCTCTGTATTTTCACATCTTTTGTAAATCACCTTTTGTTGGTATTGTATTTCATTTGAAAGCATATCATTCTCTTTTCAAATTTCTCTCTCAGGACGGTTTCAATGACAACTGTCAACACGGTGACCTATTTATAGCTGGCAAATGACCACTGCCACAGTGCTGTCATACGGATTTACTCTGGACAAACATCAGAAACGCAACTTAAAGGGACTAGGTTGCATGTCAACGTCGGGAAAGCGCACATGAACCAGGCGGCAGACAATTCTAGAAATATTCGGTGATATCCTTTGCATATCCCTATAAGTCATCTTTATATCAATAGGGTTTGTGTCTGGTTTATAATACAATTTTTGACCGTATCAAGCATTGGAAACGGTTTCAGGGACGAACTAACCAACATAAGGTCTCTGTAGCTCAGTCGGTAGAGCACCTGTCTAGCAATTACCGGAGATCTCGGGTTCGAATCCCGGAGAACCCTATTTTATTTGCTCATTAATATTCATGCATTTCTGGTCGGTTTCTCTATGCTTGAAATAGGAAATAGTCAGTCTCTGCATTATTGTTATCAACATCATCAATTTGTGTTGGTGCCCTTTAAATGCCTGTCTTTATTCCTGTCGCCGTCTTTACTTCTCCACCGCGTAAACGACAGGTTGTTATGTGTTTATCGTACCGTGACGTCGTCTGTGTGTGTGTATGTGTGTGTGTGTGTGTGTGTTTTTTTATCTATTGTTATTGATTGTGTTTAATTTTTGTGAATTACACTTGATTTGTACACTTGAGATGTAAACTTTTATTATTTAAAATGTTATTCAATTGTAAATGTTATGTTAATTTGGAGAAAAAAAAATCACTTACAAAAAAAAAGAAGTGTGTGTGTGTCCACTTCCAAGACGATGTCAAACAAAAACCAAATAATCACACAAAATAACCGTTGCGACGTGTATAATACAAACCGCTGGTATACGTACAACCAGGGAGCTGAACATTTGGAATACTATCGTGCTAAATATAGTTCAGTTCAGTTTATTTTAATTTCCAACAAAATTTCAAATATATAACATTGTTCAAAACAAAATAAGAGTACATATGTAGAATTAAACTAGGTTAGCACCATGCAAACTAAAATCAATATGTGGATACATAATGTACTTATATCGAAAATATAACTTGACATAAAGATGATAATGATGGTGATTATGATGATGCCTATTTTGTGTCAATAATGCTGCTTTTTACATTTCTAGATGGAAACAATTGAAGTAAACTTACACGAAGAAAACACTCACGATTAACCTTAACACAATCATGAATGAGAGTATACGTCATTATTTGTTTGTAATGGAAATACTAATATATAACGAGGAAAATCCGAGAAATTAAAACCTCCCACGCGCTTTATCGAGAAATGATGACGTACTTTCACAAATATATAGGCTCAAGTCATTACTACCACACGTTTTCATTAAAATGGTTGGAATGATCACGAAG